>JADBJO010009760.1:69040-80138 GCA_016801955.1 Conus betulinus
AATTAAAACAAGTGTGCGATAAATGTCACTAGAAAAGAAACGATGATGATGATGATGATGATGATGATGATGATGGTGGTGGTGGTGTAATGGTGGTGGTGTGGTAAGGGTGGTGGTGCGGTAAGAGTGGTGGTGATGGTGAGTGGTGAGATAGTAGTAGTGGAGAGGCATTGATGATGATGACGATGATGATGACCATGATAAATGCAACTTTGACGATAGATGATGAGGAAAAAGAAGAAGAGAAGAAGAAGAAGAACAACAACAACAACAACAACAGCAATAACACAACAACAACATTATCTTTGACGATATATGATTAAGGATGATGATGGAAGAAGAAAGAAAGAAGAAGAAGAAGAAGAAGAAGAAAAAGAAGAACAACAACAACCATGGCAACCACCACCACCACCATAACAACAACACCACAAAACAAGTTGATGATGAAATAATAATGAAGGAGATGAAGAAGATAAGGATGATAATGAGGACGACAGAGATGGCCATGACGACGACAACAGCGACGACGACGACGACAACGATGATGATGATGATGATGATGATGATGATGATGATGATGATGATGATGACGGTGATGATGATCATGATCATTGTAATGAAACGCTTGACAAAACCCATCCGATCGGTCCTACTCAAACCCAAACCAAAGAAAAGATTTCAAATCTATGCCCCTCCTCACCCCTCTCAAACACCCCTCCCCCCTCCCCCATTTTTTCTTTTCTCTCTCTCTCTCTTAGAACTGTGTGAGACAATGGACTTCACTATCTCTGACAAAGGAAAAAAATACGTCATGGGAAACGGGTGACGCATATCGTTCTTCTTGGTCCTCATCTCACTCCCTTTCAACACTCCCGCACTCCCACACTAGCCGAACTATGGCGCAGAAAAATTTACATTGCATTAAAACAATTGCCAGTCTCCCCCCCTCCCCCCCCCCTTTCCCCAGAGCTATCCCCCCCCCCCCCCCCCCCCTCCTGTGACACAAAGGCACGTCGCCACTCTTTCCACTACCACCCCCTCCCCCCCCCCACCCCCCCACCTGAATCACGTGCGGCTTCACTTCCCACAAAGGGTAACCGGCATACCTCCCCCCTTCTGCACTGGGTGTATGCAAGCGAAGTGGATGTATCTCAACCAGATGCATTCAGAGTAACTTAGACAGGCCCACTGTATTCCAACTTAAGCGGCTGCACGGAGTGTAAGCAAGTAAGTAGGAGTGAGGAAGGGCCCCTCATTGTTGTGGTTCACTGAGAACTAAAACCTTGCCTATTGAAGTGACATGTAAATACTTACCTATGTGTAAGCAAGTAAAGTTGATGTGTGAAATTGCGTTTAACTTGTGTCAGTTCTCTCTTGTTCAATCAATGTTGAATGTTTGAACTTCTCACTTCAATTCTGTCTCTCAGAGCTGCAAGTACTTCTAAGAGTACAGGCCTGAGGAACATTATCTCAGAGCCATTCTTGTGTATTTTAGCAATACCCAGAACAAATAAAAATTTCTTTCAATGACTAGTACAGAAAGTTGTTCTTTCCACCACTCGTAAGAGAGAGGGTGTAGGCGAAGTGTTAAGACAATTCTCATAGAGAAATTATTCCAAGTCCTTCCCCTAGAGGACCCACCTACCACTCATCCACCTCTCGTCACAATCATGACGATGATGATGGAGTGTTGCAGAACATTCTGGAGTACTGGCTGGATCTTGGGGTGATGATGATGATGATGATGATGATGATGATGATGATGATGATCATCATCATCATCCAATGATGATGATGGCATGGTGTTAGCAGAACATTCTGGAGTACTGGTTGGATCTCGGGGTGATGATGATGATGATGATGATGACGATGACGATGTACTGGTGACGATGACAATGATGATGACGATGATGATGACGATGATGATGATCATCATCATGACATCATCATGACGATGATGATGGTGTGTTGCAGAACATTCTGGAGTACTGGCTGGATCTCGGGGTGGACGGGTTCTATGTGCAGGACTCAGGCTTTCTGTTTGAAGACTATGACATCCGTAATGAACAGCTACTGACCAACCAGTCTGACTCGGTGACTGACCAGCACCCCCCTTCCCTTCCACTCCCCTCCCTCCCTCCCTCTGTCTGTCTGTCTGTCTCTCTCTCTCTCTCTCTCTCTCTCTCTCTCTCTCTCTCTCTCTCTCTCTCTCTCTCCAATGAATCTTAACAAGTGACTGACCACCTGCTCTCTCCCTCCTCTCTTTACTCAAACAGGGCTGATCATTCTGCCAATGTAAACGCCACGTACAGCAAATAGGTTGGGTGTTTTGTTTTTTTTTTTTTTTCGTTTGTTTTTTTTTGTTTTTGTTTTGTTTTGTTTTGTTTTGCCAGACTAATCAGGAATTATGTGGTGTTGTACAATAGCCAGACAAACTGGGAATATATGGTATTTTACGCTGGCATTTTTTCTGCCAGCATTCCGCCATAATTTGATATTGTCTAGATTGCATTCCAATCCAGCTGCATCAGTCGGCGGCTCAATTTTCCTCAAGAAATATGAAAATTAAAAGACATTTTGAATATTTTTTTTTCTGTGTAAATGTACGTAATTTTCTTTTATGCATTTCCCGTCAGTCTTTCCTTTACTTTTCTCTTTCTTTTTCCCCCCATTTTTCAGACTTCATCTGTTTTAATTTGTGGACATGATGAACCATTCATGTTGTTCCCTGCTGAATCAGGTCCACCACCCTGTACAGAATTTTTGTTGTCTTCTGTTTTCATCTGGTAAAGCAAAGTTGGTTTTCCTGTATATTATTAACAAAAGCAACAGTTCTCCACAAGGAAGAAAACAGTACACAAAATCACAATTCCACTTTTCAAATTTTACTGGGTGAAAACAGTACACAAAATCACAATTCCACTCTTCAAATTTCACAGGGAAGAAAACAGTACACAAGATCACAATTCCACTCTTCATATTTCAAATTTTCGGCTGCATGGCCTTTTTTAAGAGAAAAGAAAAAAGTACAACTACGTAATGTTCATCATTGACAACTGGACAGATCAAAGAATTGACGTCATAGATATATTGCACAAGGCCTGACATCATAATGTTTGATGTCATCAACAAGAACTAGACACAAAAAAATCACCCTGAGGAACTAGACCAGAGACACAATACCAAGATGGAAACTACGCAAATGTATCTCAATTGTGACACTTTCCTGCTATCCAGTTCCACTCAGTAACGTGTGTGTGTGTATGTGTGTGTGTGTGTGTGTGTGTGTGTGTGTGTGTGTGTGTGTGTGTGTGTTTATAATGTAACCAATGTACTCCAGAATCACTAAAATGCGCTTCATAAATCATAATGAAAACGATGGTACACCCCAACTGTCAACTGAAAACGATGTAAATTTTTTCTACACATCATCAATGTTTGCTTATAGGTAGTTTTGGATAAGGTTGTTACGACTTTGTCGTACATCCATTTGGTAACTTTGTATCTAATGTCCTTATCCATTTCTCTTCAGTAATAAGTCTGAAGCTTTTGCTTTCACCGTAAGATTTTGCAACACTGCAACAGCAAGGTCTTCTGCTAAAAACTCTGTATCATTGTTTGGCTTTCTGTTTTTCTCTCCTGCAAAACGAAGTTCACTTTGCCCCTTTGATAATTGTGGCTTTCTCGTTGTTGTCTGTCTGTGTGTTTGTTTGTTTGTAAAGCAATGCATTACTTTGGTCTGCATAATTATGTCGTTTCCCCCCCCTCGTTTGTTTTTTTTTCCCTCCCATAAAACAAACTTTTGTTTTTGCTGCATTATCATCACTGCTGCTTTCTGCTTATTCCTGTCAAACAAGTGTTCTCCGTTGTATAATACTGTTATTGTACCTGCTGGTGTGTACCAGATGTGTACTTAATGTACAACCATGCCTATACGTACTGCTGTATAATACAGTTGTTATTACTGTTGTACAGGACCTTACACGTCATGCAACCATACCTATACGTACAGCTGTATAAGACATTTGTTGTTGCTGCTGTACAGGACCTGTACACATTGTACAACCATACCTATACCTACTGCTGTATAAGACAGTTATTGTTTGCTGCTATACAGGACCTGTACACATCGTACAACCATATCTATATGTACTGCTGTATAAGACAGTTATTGTTGCTGCTGTACAGGACCTGTACACATCATACAAACCATATCTATATGTACTGCTGTATAAAACAGTTATTGGTGCTGCTGCTACAGGACCTGTACACATCGTACAATCATACTTATACGTACGGGAGGAATGAAATCCACGACGTCTTCGCCAGGTGGCGCGCTTTTCTGGACGACTACGGCAACAGGACTGGTCAAATACAAGTCAGCATATGTCTGTCTGTCTGTCTGTCTGTCTATCTGTCTGTCTGTCTGTCTGTCTCTCTCTCTCTCTCTCTCTCTCTCTCTCTCTCTCTCTCTCTCTCTCTCTCTCTCTCTCTCTCTCTCTCTCTCTCTCTGGAGGCCGGAATAGCTCAGCTGGTGGAGCGCCAGACTCGTAATCTTGGTGACCTTAGGGTTGCAGGTTCGAATCTCCAACGGGTTGTTTTGGTAAAGGGGGAATTTTCCCTGGGAGTTAATTATGATTGGTTCTGACTCCATTTCCCATTCAGTCCTTCGAATGAGACCATAAACCGGGGTTACGTGTGTGAACGCACGCACAACACCCTGCACGCACGTAAAACCCCATCACCAACTTTCGGAAGAGAAGGCCAGTTTGGCCATTGGGATGCATGACACGTTACACATAGCATGCACCTGTGTAAGAAATGGAAAGAATGAAGGAAATAAGGAAATGGAGTGAACGATATTGAATGATATGGACTAGATGGCACGGGAAACGACTAAATGAAACGCCAGCTGGCAGCTCTTCCGTCGGCACTACCCAGGTAGGCAGTCCGTTGTGTAAACGAGTGTGGATTGTAAAGCGCTTAGTGCTTGATCTCTAGCCGAGAAAAGTCGGTACATTATGTATTCAGTATATTTATTTAATATAATATCCGCTTGTAAGAAGGGCTTTGCTACTGAAGAACTAAGAACAATGACACCCTCTCTCTCTCTCTCTCTCTCTCTCTCTCTCTCTCAAGGCTGCTGTACGCTGATCGATCGGGGGCCATTGACCAAGTGATGCAGTACTATGGCCACTTCAACCGGGATGGAGTGAACTTCCCCCTCAACGTTTTCTGTCTGGACATGGACGAGTCCAGTGACGGGCAGGGGGTGGCCAGGGTGGTGAGGCAATGGATCAACTCCATGCCCTCCGACAGATGGGCCAACTGGCTGGTGAGTAGCATGACTGGGTTGACATGTTGATGAATAGTGTCACTGGGTTGACAGGTTGGTGAGTCGCATCACTAAGTTGACAGGTTGGTGTGTATCGTGACTGGGTTGACAGGTTGACGTGCAGCATCACCGGGCTGACAGGTTGATGAGTAACGTCACTGGGGTTGACAGGTTAGTGTGTAGCATGACTAGGTTGACAGGTTGGTGTGTATGACTGGGTTGACAGGTTAGTGTGTAGCATGACTAGTTTGACAGGTTGGAGTGTATGACTGGGTTGACAGGTTAGTGTGTAGCATGACTAGGTTGACAGGTTGGTGTGTATGACTGGGTTGACAGGTTAGTGTGTAGCATGACTAGGTTGACAGGTTGGTGTGTATGACTGGGTTGACAGGTTAGTGTGTATCATGACTAGGTTGACAGGTTGGTGTGTATGACTGGGTTGACAGGTTGGTGTGTATCATGACTAGGTTGACAGGTTGGTGTGTATGACTGGGTTGACAGGTTGGTGTGTATGACTGGGTTGACAGGTTGGTGTGTATGACTGGGTTGACAGGTTGGTGTGTAGCATGACTAGGTTGACAGGTTGGTGTGTATCATGACTAGGTTGACAGGTTGGTGTGTATGACTGGGTTGACAGGTTGGTGTGTATGACTGGGTTGACAGGTTGGTGTGTATCACGACTGGGTTGACAGATTGGTGTGTACGACTGGGTTGACAGGTTGGTGTGTATCATGACTGGGTTGACCGTTGGTGTGTGTATGACTGGGTTGACAGGTTGGTGTGTATCATGACTGGGTTGACAGGTTGGGGTGTATCAAGACTGGGTTGACAGGTTGATGAGTAGCGTCGCTGGGCTGAGAGGTTGGTGAGTCGTATCACTAAGTTGACAGGTTGGTGTGTATCATGACTGGGTTGACAGGTTGGTGTGTATCAGGACTGGGTTGACAGTTTGGTGCGTAGCATGACTGGGTTGACAGTTTGGTGTATAGCATGACTGGGTTGACAGTTTGGTGTATAGCATGACTGGGTTAACAGGTTGGTGTGTATCATGACTGGGTTGACAGGTTGGTGTGTATCATGACTGGGTTGACAGGTTGGTTTGTAGCATCACTGGGTTGACAGGTTGATGTGTATCATGGCTGGGTTTACAGGTTGGTGTGTAGCATCACTGGGTTGACAGATTGATGAGTAGCGTCACTGGGTCGACAGGTTGGTGTGTATCATGACTGGGTTGACAGGTTGGTGTGTAGCTTAACTGGATTGACAGGTTGGTGTGTAGCATAACTGGGTTGATAGGTTGGTGTGTATCATGACTAAGCTGACAGGTTGGTGTGTATCATAACATGGTTGACAGGTTGGTGTGTAGCATGACTAGGTTGAGAGGTTGGTGTAGCATAACTGGGTTGACAGGTTGGTGTGTAGCATAACTGGGTTGACAGGTTGGTGTGTAGCATGACTGAGTTGACAGGTTGGTGTGTAGCTAGAAATCTTTTTTTTTTTTTTTTTTTTTTTTTTTGTTTCTTTAGGGTGGTGGAATTTAAATCCTATAGCCAAATAGCCAGAGAGGCAGAGAACTCTAAGGGACTCGCCGCGCCTAGGGCACGGCTTCACGGAAAACGGAGCCAATCCCACTCCTTCTACCGCCTGAACCTTTCCTGGCATGAATCAAGTACTCATCTGCTATTGAGTTGACAGAGTTTCCACACCATAAACGTCCACTTTCCACACTGTAAACATTCAGTTTCCACACACTGTAAACATCTAGTTTCCACATTGTAAACATTCAGTTTTCCACACTGTAAACATACAAGCCAGGTCACAGCTTATGACATTAATCACCACAGGGCCAACACCCAAACTATTTCAATCTGATGACAATCACCACAGGGCCAACACCCAAACGATTTCAATCCTATGACAATCACCACAGGGCAAATGCCCAAATCATTTCAATCCTATGACAATTATCACCACACGACCAACACCCAAACCCATTTCAATCCTATGATAATCATCACCACAGGGCCAATACCCAAACCATTTCATTTCAATCCTATGACAATCATCACCACAGGGCCAACGCACAAACCATTTCAATCCAATGACAATCATCACCACAGGGCCAACGCCCAAATCAATTCAATCCTATGACAATCAGCACCAGAGGGCCAACGCCCAAACCGTGTCACTCCTATGACAATCATCACCACAGGGCCAACGCCCAAATCATTTCACTCCTTTGACAATCACCACTACAGGGGCAACGCTCAAACCATTTCACTCCTATGACAATCACTACAGGGTCAACGCTCAAACCATGTCACTCCTACGACACTCAGCACCACAGGGCCAACGCCCAAACCATTTCAATCCTATGACTGCCATCACCATAAGGCCAACTCCCAAACCATGTCACTCCTATGACAATCGGCACCACAGGGCCAACGCCCAAACCATTTCACTCCAAGTGACACAAGACCAACGCCCAAAACATTTCACTCCAATGACAATCACCACAGGGCCAACGCCCAAACCATTTCACTCCAGTGACAATCAATACAGGGCCAACGCCCAAACCATTTCACTCCTATGACAATCAGCACCACAGGACTAACGCCCAAACCATTTCACTCCAATGACAATCATCACCACAGGGCCAATACCCAAATCATTTCAAGCCTATGACAATTATCACCACAGGACCAACACCCAAACCACTCCAATGCTATGGCAATCAGCACCACAGGACCAACGCCCAAACCATTTCACTCCAATGACAACCATCACCACAGGACCAATACCCAAACCATTTCAAGCCTAAGACAATCATCACCATAAGGCCAACGCCCATCCCATGTCACTCCTATGACAATCAGCACCACAGGGCCAACGCCCCAAACCATTTCACTCCAATGACAATCATCATCTCAGGGCTTATACCCAAACCATTGCAAGCCTACGACAATCATCACCACAGGACCAACACCAAACCATTCCAACCCTATGGCAATCAGCACCACAGGGCCAATGCTCAAACCCTTTCACTCCTACGACACTCAGCACCACAGGGCCAACGCCCAAACCATTTTAATCCTATGACAATCATCACCACAGGGCCAACGCACAAACCATTTCATTCCAAGTGACACAAGGCCAACGCCTACACCATTTCACTCCTATGACAATCACTACAGGGCCAACGCCCAAACCATTTCACTCCAGTGACAATCACCACAGGGCCAACGCCCAAACCATTTCACTCCAATGACAATCACCACAGGGCCAACGCCCAAACCATTTCTCTGCAGTGACAATCACCACAGGGCCAACGCCCAAACCTATTTCACTCCAGTGACAATCACTACAGGGCCAACGCCCAAACCATTTCACTCCAGTGACAATCACCACAGGGCCAACGCCCAAACCATTTCACTCCTATGACAATCGTCACCACAGGGCCAACGCCCAAACCATTTCACTCCAATGACAATCACCACAGGGCCAACGCCCAAACCATTTCTCTGCAGTGACAATCACCACAGGGCCAACGCCCAAACCATTTCACTCCAGTGACAATCACCACAGGGCCAACGCCCAAACCATTTCACTCCAATGAGAATCACCACAGGGCCAACGCCCAAACCATTTCACTCCAATGAGAATCACCACAGGGCCAACGCCCAAACCATTTCACTCCAATGACAATCACCACAGGGTCAACGCCCAAACCATTTCACTCCTATGACAATCGTCACCACAGGGCCAACGCCCAAAACCATTTCACTCCAATGACAATCACTACAGGGCCAACGCCTAAACCATTTTCACTCCAATGACAATCACCACAGGGTCAACGCCCAAACCATTTCACCCCAATGACAATCACCACAGGGCCAACGCCCAAACCATTTCACCCCAATGACAATCACCACAGGGCCAACGCCCAAACCATTTCACCCCAATGACAATCACCACAGGGCCAACGCCCAAACCATTTCACTCCTATGACAATCATCAGCACAGGACCAACGCCCAAACCATTTCACTCCAATAACAATCACCACAGGGCCAACGCCCAACCATTTCACTCCAATAACATCACCACAGGGCCAACGCCCAAACCATTTCACTCCAATGACAATCACCACAGGGCCAACGCCCAAACCATTTCACACTCCAATGGCAATCATCACCACGGGCCAACCCCCAAACCATTTCACTCCTATGACAATCATCACCACAGGGCCAACGCCCAAACCATTTCACTTCAAGTCAGTTTCAAAACGGAGATGACGGCAGAGGGATATCAAAACAAATTCTAAAAGAAATGTTAAGTTAATCCGCCAGTTTACACGGACATACAAATCACAAGATTCTGACTTCTCCCTTCAGCCTGAAGATATAAAGGGTGTATCCAATTCGGGGGATGTGTGTTTAATTTGATGACGTAGAAGGTCAGGTCTGCAGCAGGTAGCCAGGAGCCTCTACTTGACCTGATAAGCTCTGTACAAAGCGAAACAGGTGTCGGACAACTAGTCCTCTGATTTTCTCTTTTCGAAGGAACGGATGAATTGTAGAATACAAGTTGAAGAAGGAGTCGTTGTTCAAGTAACGATTTTTTTTCCCGGATACAGAATTCATGCCAGATAATAACATTCTGACATTTTTACCAGAACGGTTCCTGATAATGACGTTTTACACCCTAATCAAACTGAAAAGGCCTCAGATCCCAAAGCTTTTTTATCTCCTCAACCCCCCTCCTTTTTTTTTTTTCTTCTCTTCTTTTTTCATTGTTTTCGCTTCGTTTTGTTTTATTTGTTTTTTTTTGAGAGAGAGAGAGAGAGAGAGAAGAGAGAGAGAGAGAGAGAGAGACGAGACGACAGACAGACAGACAGACAGACAGACAGACAGAAGCTAAGTAAATGAATGAATGAATGAATCAATGAATCAATGAATGAATGAATGACAAAAGGCCTTTGCGCGTAATAGGGAGCGGGGGGGGGGGGGGGGGGGGGGGGGGGGGGTGGGGGGGGGGATAGTATATAATAATATGAACAATTTCACAACATATCTACTTAAAAGACTCCAAAGATCTCCAGACAGACAAGAAAGACGGGCGGGGGGCGGGGGGGGGGGTTGATATTCTAAGGAATGGGAGAGAGAGAGAGAGAGAGAGAGAGAGCGAGAGAGAGAGAGAGAGAGAGAGAGAGAGAGAGAGAGAGAGAGAGAGAGCAGACAGACAGACAGACAGGCAGACAGACAGTCAGACAGACGGGACAGATGGACAGGCGGAGGGACAGATGGACAGACAGGCAGGCAGACAGACAGACAGACAGATAGTGAGGGAGGGAGAGGGAGAAGGAGAGAAAACTCACTACTCGGATAAAACAGATATAATTAAAAGAAATAGATAGACTCGTGACTCGTGACTTTAATGTGAGGCCATCAGCCTATTCACATGAGTACGCAACAAGAAAAAAAAATCAATTTGTATAGTTAGAACAAAATTTACCATGACTGCAACAAAAACATTCTTCCATGACAGTATATACATGCAGAATACTATCTTAATTATACATAAATGCTTCTTAGTACGTTTTCTTCCTTATGAACATAATATGATATATATCTTAATATTTAAAACTCATGATATGAGTGCTGTTGATACTAGCATGCAAAACACATGTTTACTATTTCATTTCCCTCATCGTATTTTCATATTTACTTCGTTACGCATGCTCCAAATTAGCACATCGCCCTCTA
>JADBJO010009761.1:0-5000 GCA_016801955.1 Conus betulinus
GGATAGTGGGGCGAGAGGAGATATAGAGAGGAACATGGAACATGAACAGCATTTTAATCCTTCATGCCACTATCCCATAGAAACAGGTTTCAAGGAGTGCAAATCAGTATGTACGTAGAGATAAAGCATATTTTGCATACATTCAATAACTAACTTTCTCTGGCGAAGAGCATAGAAAAACGTACATTGCTAGTTTTCGCATAGGTATCATAGATCTATTACGCAGAATATCAACATAATGCTGTCCGATTCCGGCCAAATATTTGGATCTGATTTCATTATACAAAGGACAACAATGTACAAATGATTTTCATCTTCAGTTATTTTTCAGGCAGGACATAAAAAAGTTAACATTTTCACAGAATGTTTTTCTAAAGGTCGATCCATTTATTGGTAACACACCAGTTCTTAATTTAATGATCCCGTCCGGAAACATCTTATATCTAGAAATTGGAAATAAGATTCACTTTCAAATGATCTTTTAAAGAGCCTTTAGGTGCTGTATATATCCTTGTTCATAACAGATGCATTCCATTCTTGCATATAGTTATCTTTCAGTCGTTGTTTGAACAAAGACACAAATGAAATTTCACACCCTACTCCTTGGTTTTAACCACGCATCCCCCAAACCCATTCTGCACAAAATATTTCTTACTAAACTAGCCCAGCACGTTTTACCTCTGTCATCTAAATTCTTAAGCATGATATACGACAGTTTTGGAAGTCTTGTAGTGTCCATCTTCAAGATCTTAAGCCAGTACTTAATACATCTCACGGAACTATTAACAAACAATGGGTATCGCCCGATCTCACCATAAACGAATTTATTTGGTACTTTTAAAGGGACTTTCAAAAACCGCTTACATGCAAATGTGTGTACTTTTTCAATATTATGCATTCTATTTAGACCCCACATTTCAGCTGCATACATTAATATAGGTTGCACCTGAGAATCAAAAATTCTAAAGAAACAAGGTTTTGAAATATCATGAAGTCTGCTGATATGTTTCACGCATTCAATACAAGCTCTTCTGCCTTTTACTGCTAGGGCATCGACGCATTTCTGCAAGCTCATTTTCGTCGTAAAGACAAAACCCAAATAATTATTCATTTTTACAACTTCCAAGGTATTACCGTCCAAAGTCCATTTATTGCTCTTGCCCAAAAATCCCCCTTTCCGAAAAAAAAAAATTTTGTTTTATCTGTATTTATATTCAAAAAAAGTTTTTTACAAGCATCATTTAAAATATCAATTGATTCTGAAGACCTCTTGCAGTGATTGACAAAAGGACAATGTCATCTGCAAACAAAAGCAGGAATAGTTCATCAAGACCAGGTAAGAGTTGAACACCATGCATACCATATTCACCCACAGCTGCCGCAATTTCGTTGATAAAAATGAAAAAAAGTTCAGGGCTAAGTATACAGCCTTGTCTCAAACCAACAGGACATTCGAAAAATTCTGTCAAATGATCATCAATCCTTACACACGAAACTACAGAGTTATATATTGCCATAACAGCCTTCATAAATTTACCATGTATCCCACTTTTTAGTAGAATTTCAAACAAAGGTCCATGTTGCACCGAGTCAAATGCCTTTTTAAGATCTACAAAACACACATAGATTTTGCCTCCTCTTTTTGAAAAGCACTTTTTAATAATTGCGTTCAAAGTAAAAATGATCAAAAGTAGAATATCCCTTTCTAAATCCTGCCTGAGACTCTGTTAACGTTCTGTTTGTTTCAATCCACTTTACAAGTCTTTGATTTAAAACGATAGTGTAACATTTGCTCATCAAGCTTAACAAGGAAACTCCTCTGTAATTGTCTGGCTGAGTTTTGTCACCTTTTTAAAGATTGGCACAATGATAGCTTTTGTCCAATCTTCAGGGTATGAACAGTTAACAAATACAGTATTGAAATTTTTCGTCATAAAAGCAGCTGACAAATCGCTACATAATTTTAACATTTCTGGAACTATTCTGTCGATTCCACAGGCTTTCCCATTTTTCAATTTACGTACAGCCTCATAAACTTCCCTTTCAGTAATAGGTACATTCAGATCATCACAATTTGAATCAAGATTTTTCAAGCTAAAATCGCATGTTTTGATATCTGGAACATTGAAAAGTTTCGCAAAATGATCAAACCACTGTTGGTCTGATATTTCTGAGCAATACCAGTTCTTCTTTTACCTGAAACACATCTAATCTCTCTCCAGAATGATTTGCTATCTTTACCAAGGGAAGCAAGCTGTCTTGCTTTTTTTCTCGTTTAAAACTACGTCTTTTTTTAATCACGCCTATAATCCTTCCGATCTTGAACGTATTGTCTTCGTTCGACAGGCTGTTTTATTTGTCTAACACACAGTTAAAGACTGTCTAGTTTTTTTTCTGAGATTGTTTACATTGACTGTCATACCAATGCGGGAGTCTGACATTATCACCGACATAAATGCGCTTCATCATGCAATTGCTGGAAGAAACTAAGGCACCAGAAAACAATCTCACAGCTTGATTAATATCGCTGTCAATTAATGCGAAAGCTTGGGAACACATGTTTTGAATTTCAGCTGTGTTAAGACCTCAAGAACCTGTTGCTCCAAGGTTGGATTCCATACTTGTTTTTTTCCATCCATTTAACTCCCGTCGTATTTTTATCACTCACAGTTTTTATACCATCACTTAAAGATTCGGTTACATACAATTCAATACAAACAGGAGAGTGCCGTTGAGTCAATGGATGGCAGAACACGCAATGAGCTGACACACTGCTGCAGACATATATCCCTGGAAGTTATAAAATAATCGATAGTGCTACCACCCCCCCACTTGAAACAAAAGTAAATGAATCATCAAACCGATAATGACTAAGACCATTGACATTAACGCACTCGAACGACATACAGAGATTGAGTAAATCTTTTCCAAAATTGTTAACTTCTTTATCGTCAGAGCTTCTCTTAAATATATAGTTTACCTGGTCTGCAGTGCGCAATGTTTCCCCACACATTATTATGAGGGAGCTCATCATTTAACATCGCATTCTCACATCCAGTCCTCGCATTCAAATCACCACAAATCATAACATAAAAAGTCTTCAAATTTTTCATATAAATCCATTAAACATTGTTCGATGATCTCTATTCAAACACCTTGACGTGACTGTCTCCAGAACCTACTATCATAAGGGTGAATATATGTACAAATCAGAAATACTGGTTTATTTGTCCCTATCAGTCTTCCGTCCAGTTTCAAAATAATCATTTGTTCTAAGTTAGTATCAATTCTTTCCACAAATCCTGCTAAACTTTTTCGAACAAACACGATCACTCCTCCCGAATATCGCCCTTGATGTGATAATTTTATAGCTCTAGAGACAAACACATCATAGTTACTAAAAGGTGTGTATGACATTGTGTTTGAATAAAGAAAAGTTTCATTTAGAGCGAAAATATCAAAAGATGACATTGTTGAAATAACATCAGGATGTCCAACTTCTGCAACCAACCGTCACAGGTCCACGTACAAATGTTTATAACTTTATTCTCCGGGCTTCGGCCAAACCGTCATCTTTTTGTTTTACCACCCTCACCACCCCACGCCCAACCCCACTAGCACTCCTTTCCTTACCCCCACCGATTTCACCGCTTCCCCTGCCTTGTCGGTCTCCAGCCCGCCCACCCCTTCCTCCCCGCGCTTGTGTATTGCCTGGCTTCATCCACTGGTGTAACGTGTTGGAATTCACACTGTCACGCCTATCTTTTACGCCTGGTCTACTTTGTGTGGACAAGCCCGACCTTTGGCGTGTCTTCACCGGGCTATAAGGTTGCGCTGCACTGCTGCTATGCCGCCGTGCTGACCGTGCAGCTTCCTGTTTTGACCCTTGACCCGTCATCGTCTTCTCACTCGACGGCCAGTGCTTCGTTTGATTAGCACTTGGGTACTCCGCCGTAGGGAGAATATAGAGACTTCTACTGCTGCCGTCGTTGTTGCCGTCGCTTGGTTTTGAGAGTGGGGGGATGGGGGAGGGGGAAGGGGGGGAAAGGTATCCTCAGATAGAGGATCAGTCACTCACTCCGTCCTTCTCCGATGATGGGTGAATATTCATTTCCAGCTACCCGCTTCCTGTTTAGTCTGGTTTCCACTGATTCTCTGACTTCTTGATCTGCTCTCCTCCTGATGCTGCTAACGTTCATCACCATTTCCTTCCCGATGTCGTATGTGTAGACACCTTCCTCACTAATCAGTTTGTCAAATTTGATTTGTACCTTCTGACCACTATCGTACAGCTGTTTTGCTTTCTCTCTCAGTCCTTATCTTTTCCTGCGCACAATCTCTGAATAATCTTCCCTGACAAACACATTTTGATAACTGTCTGAATTCTTCAATTTTTTTTTGCATTCTTAACTACCGTAGTCTTGTCTTTATATGATAGGAATTTGACTATCACTGCATCTCCTCTTCCAATTCTATGTGCTCTTTCAATGGCTATCTCCCCCTCAAGTCCCATTCCCTCTCTGATCACAGATCTCACCTTTTGTTTCACACTCCTCCCAATTTTCTTGGGCCTTCACTTTCGTGATGCCAAAAAACAAGAGGTTGTTCCTCCTGCTGTGATTTTCTAGAGAATCACATTTATTTCTCAGCAAGTCAATCTCTTTCTTCAGACTGTCATTTTCTTCCTGCACGCTCTCACACTGTAGTCTCATGAGGTTCAACTCCTCCTCAATCTGTTTCTGTCTGTTTTCCACCCTTCCTAGCAAATCAGACAAATTATCACTTACTTGTTGCATTTTGGTCTCTAGCCTTTCAGCCTGATTAGCTTGTGTTGATCTCATTTTCTCATGCTCTATTGCTTGCTGTTCTTCTTTCAATTCTCTGGTAGCCTCTATCATTGCATCACTGATACCGTCTCTGATACACTGGTACATACCGTGCATGAGGCTTCTCTCATGATCAGTTTCCATGGGCGAAGAATCAGGTGGCCCAAACGAAGC
>JADBJO010009761.1:19746-29746 GCA_016801955.1 Conus betulinus
CATAGGCTGTTTAGAGAATCGTCAGTGGTATTCACAGGCTGTTTACAGAATCGTCAGTGATATTCATAGGCTATTTAGAGAATCGTCAGTGATAAAAAGCTGAGTTACAATGCTGCCTGACGAGTGGAACAGACAAATTACGGAAGACACACACGACACGTTTCGACTTGTTGGTCTTCTTCTGGCATAAAGTATTTGTCTGACTTATTCAAGTTTAAAAGGCTGTCCCAGTCTTGAATAAAAGTTACTCTGAGTTAGGTTTTCTTATGGAAGCAAGAGTTACCCTACTTGTTTATTGTTTGCTGTTCTCTGCCTCATTTCATGTTCAATTTCGTTTCAATTAAATCGAGGTTACTTGTATTTGTTTCTGTCCGTCTTTGTGTTTGTCTTTTGATCTCCCTTGCATCCTTGGGTGGATCCTCAAGCGTAGGCTCAAAGACTGTCCCCTGTATTTCATAGTGTTTGCATAATGTCTTTAGTTTTTCAGCAGCTTTTTTTTTCTCCCCACACTTTCGTTTTGTTTCATTTACTACCCTTCGCTGGCTGAAATGGGGTGCTGTTGGATTCTTTTTTGAACACTTGGTGGTGAGAACACCACAGTATTATGGACTGTGGTGTGTCTCTGTTTGACACCAGGAGCACAGACACATCCAGCCGTGTCTCTCTGATGAGTCCGATCCAGCGGACGAAAGGCTTAGGAGCAGGCAATACAAATAGATCTGCCTTCGAGAGTGATTGCAATGGTTCCCTCATGCAGCTAGTGAAGAATTTTCGTATTTAAATATATTTTCTTAATTCTATATTCCCATTTTCTTCATCTTCAACCCCCCCCCCCCCCCCCCCTCCCCCCTTAAGTTCAAATCTTTGCCAAGTCATTACTGTGATGACGGAGGGGTTGTTGGCCTGCGCTTGGTTTCCCCCCATTATTAGATTGTTCGTCTTTGTATTTGTCTGACTGTATTCAAGTTTAAAGGCTGTCCCAGTCTTGGTTAAAAGTTACCCTGAGTCAGGTTTTCTTATGGGAGCAAGAGTTACCCTACTTGTTTATTTTTCATGAAATGTTGATGTGAGAGAGGAGAAATTGCTGAACGAATTTTCTGCAGAAATTATGAAAACATTATTATGATTACAATGTTTAAAAAGGGTTAGAATATATTATAAGAACTCAAAAAGGAAACCGTCTCCTAGAAAGGTTGAATGTGGGAGATCGTGTGTAAGACCGCGAGTGCAACAAGTTGGAGCCATGGATGTTTTATTTGTAAGACAATTTGCATTTCCTCTGCTGTGCCTTTGTCTGTCAGTCCAAGGGTAACTGATCCCCTTGTCAACATCGATAATTTGAAAGCTCAATGCCAACAAATGAATTATTTTGCATCTACCTACTGCCTACCTGACATTCGTTCTGACTCCATTCCCCATACAGTCCTTCGAATGAGACTATAAACCGAGGTTACGTGTGTGAACGCGCGCACAACATCTTGCACACACGAAAAATTCCATCATCAACTTTCGGAAAGAAGGCCAGTTTGGCCGTTGGTATGGATGACACGTTACACATAGCATGCACCTTCCCCAAAGATGGAGTATGGCTGCCTTAATGGCGGGATGCAAAAAAACGGTCATACACACAAAACTCCACTGCCCGTCTACACAGGCAGTGTCCGCAGGAGTATCAGCCTGCGTACGCAGAAAGTAAACATAGTCTTTAAAAAACATATCAGCAAATGCGTCTGCTTTTTCAAGTGAAGCAGGGGCCTTCTTATTTCTGAATTAAAGGGGTATCTTATAAGATTTATCCCTTTTCTTAATAACTTGAAATGATTTTCCATACCTTTTGAATTCTTCACGACAAGAAACTTCTTTTGAACAGAACGGTGACCAGTAGGCATACTTTGCTTTTGCAATACCTGTGGTATGGTGTGCTTATGCTATTTCCATTTCCATGTGACTGTATTCACTTTTGTCTGTAATATATTCTTTGTGTTATATTTCTTTAAGCTACAACTTCTTCGCAGTCTTTTGTCTGTATACATTTCCGGTATAAAGTGGTTTTTGTACATTGTTACATTTTGGGACGCAACTATTTGCAGCCGAAAATATCATTTTGTTGAGTATTGAAGAAATAGTATTTGCATTCCTTCCATTACCATATTCGCGAAAGAAGTGCTTTGAATTTATCCCAGTCAGCAAGTTTATGATTATTTTTGAGTTTTTTGTCCACTGGTAAGTCTTGGATGCCATGTGTTGCATTGGGCGTCATTATTATGATTGGCGGATTATCCCGAGAGTGCCACGTATGTCTGCCATGTGCAAACAAAGTCTAACTGGGGAGAATTCAGAGACAGGGCATACAAGAGAACAGTGATGCTATCAACTTTTTCACTAGCCGAGCATGAACACAAATATGACAAATCTGATGGTGCATGAGATGGTCGTTGAGAATATTCAGTGACATAAATATCAGTGTTGAGTTTTTCTTTTGAAACAGAAGATCGATTATATACAAGTGGATGATAAAAATGAGATAATCTTGGTAATTTCCATTTGCACATGTTCAGTGACTGGAAAATCAAGATATGGTACTTATACTTTATTTTGTTAGTGTTGAATTAATGGTGACTTTTTTGTGGCATTCCACCGATGTGGCATTCCACTGTGAAATCGTAACATATGTATCAGGTATGTCAGTATGCTATTAATACAACAATACCAGTTCAACTAGTGAGAAGCGGAAAACAAGTTAACAAGAAACACCTTCAGAAGAAGGATGAAAAGAAAAAAAAAATGCGGCGATGTCTCTTACGCTGCAGCCAAGAGTTTTATGAGAGAGAGAGAGAGAGAGAGAGAGAGAGAGAGAGAGAGAGAGTTGTGGTGGTTTTGTAAGCTTACCAAACAGTCAAACACGACTGTACTGACATAAAAGCAAATCTATTCTGTCCGATTAGAATTAGATTACCGTGAGAGTCTTTCAGGGCGTCATATAGTTCCAACATGCTCCTCTCTCTTGAGGAGCAGGGCGACTAGATATCTTGGCTAGAATGAATTCCCCCCTGGGAGGATGAAGCATGGCGTGTCGTGCCTCCTTGCCTTCTTCCTCGCTGACCAAACCAACCTCCGGACGTGTCTCCCAACATTGCTGGCAAGCGCGCTGGCTCCTCTCCGGGTCGGGTAGAGGTCGTCTCTCTCTGTGTCTGGGTGTTCGGCTGAAGACTGGCGTGATCAACGACAGGCACATTAGAAATACCAAACAGCTTTCAACGCGTAAGAGCATTGAACAGCTCTCTTTTGACCTCAAGGTCTGGGCTACTGACAGGAACGATTTTACTGACTACAACGTTGGCTGTAGGGTTTCATGTGGTTGTGGCTTCTATAGAATCGGTGAATTCGTGACCACAAACCTTTGGATCATTGCTTTTGATATCATTTACACCACAGTGGATTTCTATAACATCCACTTATCTTTTATGGAGGATCTCTCTCTCTCTCTCTCTCTCTCTCTCTCTCTCTCTCTCTCTCTCTCTCTCTCTCTCTGTGTGTGTGTGTGTGTGTGTGTGTGTGTGTGTGTGTGTGTGTGTGTGTTGTGCTCAGTTGCATTTTATGCCTTTAAATTGACCATTTCGGTCGCACATATTTCCAGGTCTTACAAAGTAGACATTCTTCATGATTACTAATGATTTTTCACAAAGTCCAAATCGTTCTCATCATGTAAAGCATTCAACGGCTGTTTCACCTGTGCAGTAATGAACTTCTGAAGACGGGTTTCTTTGTCTTTCTGTCGATTCTTTCGCAGAATGAGGAAGGTATAAAGGAAAGGATTTAATGCTGCATTCAAAGGAAGAACAATAATCCCCAATGCTACATTGACCTCCACAGGTACAGCAACGTCCAGTTTGGACAAGAGTCCACAGACACCAATTGGGAACCAGCACAGAAAGTCTGACATGGCGATGACCAGGAGACGACTAGCGGTGGTTGACTCATTGGATTTAGTTCTTGTTCTGTCTTTGATACAGTCGATGGCTCTACCTTAGATTCATTTTCTGGCATTGTGTTGGCTCTGACTGAGCAGTAGATGAGAGCCTGACCAACAGCGATCAATAAAAACATAATAAGGTTACATATAATCATGACGCTGAACGAGTAATGGCGCCCAGGAAAGTCAGCTCTGGTGACTGGCAGAGGAATGCAGATTCCTGTCTGGCTGTAGAAGGCCCAGTGGGACGTCACAGGGAGTAAAGGTACTGAGGCCAGGATCACCCCTAGTCCCCAGCTGACAGTGCAGGCCACGTGAGCTGACGTGATTCCGAAACGAACATGGCTGAAAGGAAAGCGGACAACTAGAAAACGATCAATGGTGATAAGAAAGATCAGAAATGATGATACCTCACAGGACAGAAAGGAAAGGAAGCCTGCAGTGGTACACACCATACTTTGTTTCCACGTTTTTTCCTTCCATAGGTAATGGCCAGCATACACACGATCAGCCACTCCAATCACTGACAGATAGATTCCCATTAACAAATCTGACACAGACAGGTGAAAAACAAACGCCACGTAACCAATATTGCTTTTTCTTAATGTAAACATGTACATCCGAAATATAAGACTAACCAGATTTCCAAATACAGCAAGAACAGCGAAAAAGCAGCAACAATACTTATATAAAGGCCTGTCATTAACAAACGTCCACATGAGGACATTTCATTAACTGGCGCCACACATTTTCCAGTGAAAGTAGCTGGCAACATAAGTGAACAACAAAGCCTGTAATTGTCACTAAAGACTGTCTGCAACTCATCCATTTCTTTCATAAAGTCAGGTCTAAAGTCTGATATTGGACAGCCACGCAGATTCAAAACCTTGAGTGATCTGAACAATTGTTCTTCTTTCCACTTGTCAAGTCCACTGTGGGACAAATCTAAGATTTGTATTCGAGGCATTAAATCTGACCATATTTGTAAGTTAAAACTCTGATTTAGAACTCTGGAAAGATTCAACAGCACTATTGACGTTAATCTGTAAATTCGATCAAAACTAGGAATGTTAGAGGTCAGGGGATTTCCAGCAAGAACAAGTTCTTTGAGATTTTTAAGCTGTACGAAATATATGAATCTGATATTATACAGCTGATTATCACTGAGATCAAACACATGAAGATTAGGTAGTTCAAGGTAAGTTAGTTCTGTCAAGCCACAGGCACCAACACCAAGGTAGATCAGCATGCCTTTATCAGATATCGCGTTTAAAGTCAGCCCAGTGCCTCTGGCTTCCAGATAACGGACATGTAGGGGGGCTTCGATCTGATAAAAGTGAGTGCCATAACAGGTACAGTGATCGGGACAAGCTTCCATTCTTGCTTCGCACATAAGCTCATCGTCGAAGTGTGGGCAATTAGGCTTGCCATCACAGAGGTGTTCCACATGTATACAGAGTGGTTTGTCAAGTAGAAGACACCGGTAAAGCCCTGGACATGTGTATGCATCACAATCATCTTCGTCTTCATGACCTGGACAGTCTGTTACGCCATTGCACCGAGTGTAGACAGGTAAACAGTAGCCCGTGCCAGGACACATGAAGTGTGTTTGTGGACACTGAGTAGTGTTGCTAGGAAGAGGATCAACGTGAAACCCTTTGGCCAGATAAAGTTGATCAGAGCTGGGGGCATTATTTCAGTAAACCGCGCTTTAACATATGCCTCATCGCATTGTTTTCTCGTCATCTTCATCCCACGGGCAATCCACGGTTCCATCACAAAGTCCATAATAAAGCTGGCACTTTAAAAAAAAAAAAAAAGGAAGAAAAGTACACAATCACTTTGTCTTCCTTACTCCTCCACCTCCACCACCACCATCACCATCATTATTGACTACTACTAGTACTACTGCTACTACTAGAGTAGCTGCTGCTGCTTCTGCTGCTGCTACATCAACTACTACTACCACGATTTCTGCTGCTGCAGCTGCTGCTGTTGCTACATTTGTGGCTGCTGCTGCTGGTGCTGCTGCTGTTGCTTGCTGCTGCTGTTTTTGCTGCTGCCCATGCTGCTGGTGATCTGGATTTGTTGTTGATTCTGCTGCTTATTAACAGTCAGTTTTTTTTTTGACACAACATCGGCCATTATAGTGTTGATAATGACTGCGATGACAAAGACAGTGGTGACCACATTGCTGACAACGATGTAGGTAATTCTATTTTCTAGCACACGAAAATGTTACCCCCTGTTGGAAGTCATCGGCTGTTCTGTTATAGAAAATAGGGGATTCTGTCTGTCTGTCTGTCTGTCTGTCAGTCTGTCTGTCCATCTGTCTGCCTCTCTCTCTCTGATATATGTGCACTAAGCTAGGCGGGAATACAAACATCTTTTAAAGAGAAAAGAAAAACAATATGATGGTCTGTTGACAGAATTACTTCAATCTGTAAACAATCAGAAAGATTTTTGGAACTGTTTTAACAGGATTTCAAGAAAAAGAAAACATCTTGTAAATGATATAAGTCTAGAAACCTGATTCTTATAGTGAACTGGGAAATGAAAATCATATCAATGAAACAGATTACGACGACGATGATAATCTAAACCGTCCCATTTCCAAAGAAGAAGTTTTTAGTTGCTTAAAGAAAGGTTTAAACCCCGCAAGACTGCTGGACCAGATGGAATCATAGGTGAACTAATAACAACTGCATGCCAGGCAAACTTATTCTTAGATTTTTGGTTAAATTCTTTAACTCCTTATTTGATCAAGGGGTATATCCCAGACGGTGGTCTGAATCTATTGTCATCCCATTGTATAAAAAGGTGATGAAAAAAAAAATTCTAATAATTACAGAGGAATTTCGTTGTGTATTGTCTGCAGTAGACTGTACAGTGCTATTATCAATAGGAGATTACAAGAGTGGGTGGAAGAAAATAACATTACCGGAGAGTATCAAGCTGGGTTTAAGAAAAACTATTCTATGGTTGATAATATGTTCACATTAATGAGATTTATACAAAAACAGCATAGATAATATCTTGCATTTATTGACCTTGAGAAGGCTTTTGATTCAGCTAATAGAACTTTGCTGTGTGGCCTATCCTGTTCAAAATTTAATGGTATTCATGGGAAACTATATAAAAGTGTTATAAGTATGTATGATTGTGTTAAGGCAAGAGTGCGATCTGGTGCTACTTAACAGACTATATAAATTGTACTCCTGGGGTAAAACAGGGCAATGTCTGTTGCCCTGTTATGTTTTCTTTATTCATTAATGAACTAATACAGGAAGTTTTACATTGCGGCAGGCATGGTACAATTTCATAAATGATGGTTTGGAGATTTTCATACTTCTTTTTAGCTGATGATGTGGCCTTGGTATCGGAAACAGTAACTGGATTACAAACTCAGTTAAATACTTTTCAAAGATTTGCTGCTTCATTAGAGTTAAAAGTTAATATGGCAAAAAGTAATATAATTGTATTTAGAAAAGGTGGATGATATCTCACAACAAGAGAGAACGATGGACATACAATGGATCTATAATGCCCATTGTCAATGTTTATAAATACTTAGGAATATATATTCTCGACTCGTTTGAGTTTTGTCTTTGCTTGCAAGGATTTAGCCAGTAGAGCGAAAAATGCGTTACTGTGTGTGTGTGTGTGTGTGTGTGTGTGTGTGTGTGTGTGTGTTTTTAAGTTACAATTGCTAAATAACGACTCCCTTACTTTTTTTTTTTGAAGTTATTTGATACCCAAGTTCAACCTATGGTACAGTATGGAGCTGAAGTATGGGGCCTCGATGCTGCTGCTGTACATTGTGAGAAGATCCTTTTTTTTTTTTTTTTTTTTTTTGCCTTGAAGAAATTTCTTGGAGTATCGTTGCAAACGCCAAATGATTTGGTGTATTACAATAGCATCATGTTATACTGTTCCGCCATTTCAAACGACTTATACAGATACATAGAAAAATTATTCATAACACCATCATTTTTTGACGGCCTAAGTAACAATAAACTAAATAATGATGGCCTGCTACAGTACTCAGCAGGAACATATTTTGCTTTTGAATCATGAAGTACTGGTCAACACAAAACAAAGTGAACTTCATTCTGTACACCGGATCCACGCACAGGGCACAGCAAAGACCTGTTATTTCTTATACTTTTGACTATGCACTGATGAGAGAGAGAGAGAGAGAGAGAGAGAGAGAGAGAGAGAGAGAGAGAGAGAGAAGGAGGGCGATGGTAAACCTTGGAGTATCGTTGCAAACGCCAAATGATTTGGTGTATGGTGAAACGGCTAGATTTCCTACATGTTTAAACTCCGTCATTAGATGTATTTGGTACTGGCTTAAAATTACTCAGATGCAGGATCATAGATTACCACACAAAGCATATTGAATGCTGTTAGAACTAGATGACGGAGGTTAGAAAAAACTGGATGACTAATGTGAGAATGAAACTGTGTGAATATGGTTTTGTTTGTATGGATGAACCAATGTGTTGGTGATATGAATGTTTGTATCCAGGTATTTCGAGAAAGACTCGCTGATTGCAGTTGACAAGACTGGAATTCCCATGTACAGAACAGCGACAGATTTAAATTATATAGGACGTAGAGTCGTTTACAATGTTTACCTGTTTATATGTCAATGAAAAATAGACAGACATCTAAAACATATTATGCCTAGGTTTAGATGTGGTATCTCTGAGCTCTTTTACTCATTACTTTCTTTATAGGCAGTCATCGTATGGAAATTTTATCTGTCCACTCTGTCGAAATACGAAAGAAGGTGAAATTCATTTTGCATTGGCTTGTCCAGTATTAAAAGATCTTAGAGAGCAATTCATTCCACAGAAGTATTTCAAGAACCCTTGCTTTTTCAGGCGACCTTGTAAATGTCATCATCAAATGAAATGAAAACACTGTAAAACAGTTAGCTATATATTTATACAATGCATTCAAGAGGCGAAGTATTATATAACATAGTGAAGCATGCATATAACACAAAGAATACCAATATCAATTTGCGACATTTATCACAATGTATATCCCCATTCTAAGGGGCTTTGGCCTTTATGAAGAAAACATTTGAGTCTTGAGTCTCAATATATGTGCACTCCTTTATTCGCTGCACAAAATCATTATGAAAAATATGCCTGGTGCTTATGTGAATTACAATAGCATCATGTTATACTGTTCCGCCGTTCAAACGACTTGTACAGATACATAGAAAAATTATTCATAACACCATCATTTTTTGACGGCCTAAGTACATTAAACTAAATAATGATGGCCCGCTACAATACTTGGCAGGCACATATTTTGCTTTTGAATCATGAAGTACTGGTCAACACAAAACAAAGTGAACTTCATTTTGTACACGGATCCACGCACAGGGCACAGCAAAGACCTGTTATTTCTTATACTTTTGACTATGCACTGATATGAGAGAGAGAGAGAGAGAGAGAGAGAGAGAGAGAGAGAGAGAGACAGGGAGGGAGAGAGAGAGAGAGAGAGAGAGAGAGAGAGAGAGAGAGAGAGAGAGAGAGAAGGAGGGCGATGGTAAACCTTCATATGGCCGCAGTCTACAACAGCTGTTCCACAGGAAAGGAACTGACAAAACGATTCGTCACTGTTATCTGCACAGTCCTGACTCCTGTCACACACACCAGACTGTAAGGAACATAGTCACCAGTCGCTTCGCATGCAAAATAAGGAGCTGTTTGTGTTAAAGAAGACCTACACATCAGGGTGTATGACAGGCCTCTCTCTTCCAGGTGTTTGTTACACACACTGCGGGGGTCACAGGCAAGGATCCCAAGGGTCAAATGCCGCAAAGGACAGGTGATGAGAGGAACAGCAGGTGATGTCATGTTGAGATCAGTAGTGCTTATGAGCAGTCTTTCTCTCTTTCTTTTCTCTGAGGGGACTGATGCTTCGCACAGTTGAACCAAAGATATTTTCGAATGGAAGCTTTCCCAACCTTAAAACAGCAACATCAGCAGTAGCAGCAAAAGCAGA
>JADBJO010009761.1:34746-54746 GCA_016801955.1 Conus betulinus
CCCCCCCCCCCCCCCCCTTCCACCCCCCCCCCCTCTTTCTCTCTCTGTCCCCACGTCCTTTCTCTCTCCGGATGGCTCCAGATCTTTGTCTGTCAGTGCTTAGTCAGCAGCTGATACTATTTAAGGCACAGTTTGAAAGTCAACATCTGTCAGTTTCAATGCTGGTTCATGAGGTGATTCCGCCTTGACCAAACACGCCTAGACCCAATCATGACAGACATGCTCAAGTATTTTGCGAGTTGTTTTATTTTGTTATGGGCAGTCCTAACATTGAAAGTCCTGAAACCACTCTTTTATGAACTATGCCTAGTGAACCTATTACAAGAACAACCACTTTCGTGCTAAATCCGGCATCACTAAGAGCATAGCAAAGAGGCATGTACTTTTGAAATTTGCCCTCATAGCATGTTTGTATGAATGCGTCAAATGGGTTTGAAATCTCGATGACGAATGCCACCGAGTTTCGATGGTCGATGAAGCATAGATCAGGTTTCAGCCTTGGCAGATCTTCAACACCGTTTATAGAGACAGGCCTATTTTGAAAAAACATCCACAAATCCGTCGCAATGCATTTCTGTAGCTCCTTTCTGATGATCTCAACGCATCTGTCGTGTCTTTGTGTGTAGAGGCCCCTCAGTTGACGACATCCATTCAAGGCATGGGAGTTTGTGTCAGAACGAAACCCGCACAAAGCACACTCTCTCCGTAAGTATCAGGGTAGTAGATGTTGTTCACTGCATTGGTCTCCAGCAGCTGTAGACGTCCCTTGTTGATGAACCTGGTTATTTGGTCATTGACGTTGGTGTTGGTGAGGTGTCCTATGGAGTGGGTCATTGCCGCATCCGGAATTGCAACCCGGATGATTCTCCCTTGTTGTTGCAGCTGCTGAAAATGGTGCGTATCCTTGTCCATTTGCATTCTTTGATTGCACTGTACAATTGTTTAGAATTACTGTAGCGCATTTGAACTACTCCATCCTCAGAAGCTGGGAGTACTACTCCGAAACTGTCGCTGTTTTCATCGAATTCCAGCCTTAGATCCAGTCGCGCACACACAGCTCATGGAGCTCAACGAAGGAAGACCGTGACCAGTTGACCTTACTGCCTTTCCTTAACTTCCCTTCGGAGTCTGTGGCATATCCTCCAAAATTGCTGTCGTCTGGATCTGCGTGAGGCACTTTTCTCTTTTCCATGTGGAGATGGAAACTGTTGCGCGCTACCATTCTGACATGTTGGTCATCACTGTTGAGAACAGAGATCAGGAATGAGATGCGTTTGGCGTAGTACATGGTACTTGGTTTCAACAGACCAAGGCTGCCTTGTTTTCGGGGAAGGAACATGTGCGCGCTCGATTGGTAGAAGAATTTAGCTTGAGATGAATGCGAACAAAATCAACTATCTTATCTTCCAGAGTCTTCAGAAGTTTTTCTGTGAATTTTGAATTGCTGTAATAAAAGCTCAATTTTGAGGAAGCCATGACGTTTACAGCATCAATTTTCTTGCACAATGGTAAAGGTGAGAGCGAAATTTTTTCTAGCGTTCTTTCGAATTCCTCGCTCGCCTGTGCTAGTTGCTCTTTCTCAGAAGTTCCAGTCAGATTTGTTTGAAATCCAAGATACTGGTACGGCTCATCTACATACATGCATACATACATACAGACAGACAGACAGACAGACAGATTTACAGACAGACAGATGGACAGACTGATGGATGGAAGAGAGAGAGAGGGGGGGGGGGGGGGGGGGGGGGGGGGGGGAGGGAGGGAGGGAGAGTGAGGGAGAGGGAGAGGGAGAGAAAGAAAGAAGGAAGGACAGGAGGAGATAGATAGATAGATAGATAGATAGAGATAGATAGAGATAGATAGAGAGATGGACAGATGGACACAGAGAGAGAGTGTCTTAGACAGACACATATATGTATAGACAATTAGATAGAGTATATATATATATATATATATATATATATATATATATATATATATATATATATATATATATATATATATATATATATATATAACAAGCATAAGTAACCAGGCACCATTCCAGCAACTTACAGAGCAGCTTGGTATTGCGAAGACTGCAAGAAATATTCAATTATAAAACAAAACTTGCTCTCATGTCTTAGAGTGAAGAAGTAAGGAAATGTAAGCATTCATACCTGCAGTGGCAGTTAACCTTGCCTAACCAACAGTATGTGCTCGAGAGGGTGAGTGGGGAATAATAAACGCTTCTCAAATGAGTGTTCAGCAAGCTTATAGTCTCCAAGGAGGAGACACTCTCCAATGGGGAGGAAACTCACTAACATATAACTCCTGGTCAGATACCGGTATTATTATTTCTTCACTCTAAGACATAAGAGCAAGTTTTGTTTGATAATTGAATATTTCTTGCAGTCTTTGCAACACGAAGCTGCTCTGTAAGTTACTGGAATTGTGTTTGGTTATTTATCCTTGGAATTTATTAGTCTATTATAATTTAGTCCCTTGTGGATTCATTCCAAGAACTGGACCTCAGCACTTGTGTCTTAAGAGGTTATCTTTTTTATATTTTCTACTTTTTACTAGAAATGTAGCTTGTTTTGCTCTTTCATGATTTTTCTTTTGCTTCTTAGATGGCACCATTTGGTTGGTTTTTTGAAAAGTCAACAAACATACTATGGTATTTGCACACCAGCCTTATTCTGGGATAGCATTCTTCTTAAAACCGAAAAGGCAGAGGAGTTAAGTTACCTCTTTCCGCGGTCACTGAGGAGAAACAATCAGGTTTCGTAATACTGGTATCTGACCAGGAGTTATATGTTTAGTGAGTTCCTCCCCATTGGAGAGTGTCTCTTCCTTGGAGACTATAAGCTTGCTGAACACTCATTTGAGAAGCGTTTATTATTCCCCACACACCCTCTCGAGCACATACTGTTGGTTAGGCAAGGTTAACTGCCACTGCAGATATGAATGCTTATCTCCCCTTATTTCTTCACTCTTAGACATGAGAACAAGTTTTGTTTTATAATTGAATATATATATATATATATATATATATATATATATATATATATATATATATATATATATATATATAGAGAGAGAGAGAGAGTGAGTTTCTAAACCTACATGATCTTGGTGTAGCGATCTTTCGAGCCCATAGTGAGTAATGCTGAATGAAGGTCAATCCATAGAATGGAATCTTCTTGGTTGAACTCCAGAGCTTCAACAACTTCATTCCATTCTTGGGGGCCATCCAGACTGACTGGTCGTGCCCCTCGTTCCTGGCAGTCTCTCTCCAGATCACCAAAGGAATAATCTTTATTGCTTGGGTTCCTTCTCACAAAAATCTGCAACAAAAGGTGGACATGAAACTACTGTGGTGTTTTTACTATTTCCAGTGTTTTACACTACAGGAACATCCTGGGACAATACGAGCAGTTTGTGCGTGTTTGCGTGAACGTCAGAAAGACTGAAAAAATGTACATGTATGGGAGAAATTATCTCAGCAGTCCTGTTGATGTTTTTCAGTCAGTTGTAAAGGGAAAAAAAAATACCTTCAAAGAGATTAACATTTTTCAGCGGATCTGAGATTTCAATAGTAGAAAGATTTTTAACAAAATGTCGGATGGGTTTTTAGAAGATATATTTTAAAGAATTGTGTGAATGAATGACTTGTCAGTTGATTTTAATGTGGTGACAGCCCTGATATGGCCCTTTGCGCGTTGGTTGGGCTATAGGCAACATTACCTTACCTTACCCTACCGATTTCATATGATGGCTTTCCAAATCATTTCCAGTACGTGTTCACACACACACACACACACACACACACACACACACACACACACACACACACACACACACTAAAGCATGCACGCATAGACGCACTCTCTCTCTCTCTCTCTCTCTCTCTCTCTCTCTCTCACTCTCACCCTCACCCCTGCCTTTTACACACACACACACACACACACACACACACACACACACACACACACACACACACACACACACACACACACACACACACACACACACTTTTTTTCTCTATCCTGTCTCTCTTTCTCTCTGTTTGTCTGTGTATTCCATATTTTAATAGAATATGATAAATTGATGGTCAGCGTCACTTTTATACCATAATCTTAAGAAACTGTTTACTTGTAATATGAAAATAATGCCAAATATCACGGTGTTTATCTGTTTTTTTTTTTCCCAGACGTTTTACTCTCTCTCTCTCTCTCTCTCTCTCTCTCTCTCTCTCTCTCTCTCTCTCTCTCTCTCTCTCTCTCTCTCTCTCTCTCTCTCTTCTCTGTGTGTGTGTGTGTGTGTGTGTGTGTGTGTGTGTGTGTGTGTGTTCCATATGAAACAGGATTTTTTCTCCCAAGTCAATAATTCTCAGGTGGATGCTTTGAGATAATTAGCCACTCTATATTGTGGACTTTTGTTTTACTCGATAACAAGAACTGAAGGTGCCAATCCTATGAAGAAAAGAAAACTTACGAATTTTGATCCATGATTTTCAAACAGGATGGGACATTGATTTTCATCTTCAGCATCAACACAGTCAGGATTGAGATCACAGGGGAAATGTCTGTATAGCTCAGGGCCACACAGACACTGAACAATTCCACTGTCGCTGTCCAACCTGCTGTGGTTTGGAGGTGCTCCCATGGAAAGAAAACACCAGTTTAACTTTAGTAGTGCATTCACCCCGTGTGCAATGGTATGTAAATGACATCGGGAGAACCCTGGTTGTCTTTTTTTTATTTGTAACCCAGTCCGGAAAGATGAAGGGGAAATGATGATTATAAGCATGTCTCAACATTGTCGTCCTTTGTCCACATTTAGCAGCATATACGCCAGCATAATAATCAGGTTTGTAACGCCTTGATCGGATTCGACTCACAAAGATCACATGGCTGCTAGGTGGAGTTATTGTTTGACACAGAAAGAAGGAAAAGTCCAAGTTGTGAGGCAGCTGTATATACCCTAGAAAAACGAATGTGAACTTTACAAGTAAACAGAGCATTTTAAAAAAAAAAAAAAAAAAAAAAAAAAAAAAAAAAAACCAACAACAACAACACAAAAAAACAGAACATTTTCTACAAACGAAAACAAGGTTCCTACAATGTAGTTAGTTTACATCTGTTACTAACATATTAAGTCAGCTTCAATTCTTTTCACAGTTCGTAGCATCAGATGTTCACAGTGATGATGGTATATTAGGTCATCGTTGTGGTCTGGGTATAATCTTGTAATGCACATGTTATGAATTTCCTGCCATGTCAATGGTTCACTTCCCCTCACCCCACCCCCCCCCTCTCTCTCTCTCTCTCTCTCTCTCTCTCTCTCTCTGTGGATTGTATGTAGGTTTCATATTTTGTTCCCCTCATGTAGGTATGCCAAACCCTCTTTCCTGTACATCCTATCTTTGATTGACAGTCCTGTGCTGTTCACAGACTCCTTTCTCTCTCAGTCTCTTTGTTGCTGCTTTCCCCTCTATCGTCTGTTGTTTTCCCCTCTTCCTTTCTCTCAGTCTCTTTGTTGCTGCTTTCCCCTCTATCATCTATTGTTTCATTCCTTTCTGATCGATTCTCTTGTCCCAGTTCTGGAGGGCCGGTACCATTCTTTTTTGGTTTGGGGTACACGATCTGTAACATGCTAGACTTTACGTAATGAAATTTGTAGTGAAGTTGTGCACAGTGCTCATTAATTCTTCAGTGTCTGTTTTCATACGGATTTTTTTAACGTATTTAGTTATATTTTGATTTTCTCTCCCCCCCCCCTCCCCTCTTCCCTTGATTTTGCATTGTTTTAAATATTGATTGGGATAGAAATCGAGTAGAATAGCTGAGGCATAGTCACATCTGCTTTGATCTTATAAGGTAGGTAACATGTTCTTCATTTATGTATGTATGTACAATTTCAGTTATTGTTATCGGGATAGTTTTTTTTTTTTCGTAGCACCCTGTGTCAACCATAAAAAAAATTGTGGTTGATGGAACTTTAATAATAAAACTGTAAATATATCCAAAGCTTGTAATTTGATAGACATGTTCATAATATTAATTTCCACAACTGTTAGTAGATTGCATCTCATAGAATGATAAACACTGTTAGAAAAAGTAAATCTTCTTATGAAAACCGTTCTTTCAGTTTGTGAGCCTATACGGGGACGAATGTCTATAACTTTCACAGCTTTGCCCAAAATGAACTGTGCACTGTCTTCTCAGATTTACCGTTGCACACACTAATTTCACGTAAGCTATCACTCGTGCACAATTATTAGATATATATATAGTAAGTTTTGATTTTTTTTTCTGTTTGTCTGTAGCCTTTTTTTTTTTCCTCCAAAGCAATCCATAGTGGTAGAAATCATTGCGCACCCTTGAACGGGCAAAGTGAAATTGAATCAGATGTAACAGAGTTCACTGATCCTTGACATCAGACAGGTAAATGCATGCAAAACAAGATCAGACTAGAGAGAAAGGATTGAAGGGCAGGAATTAAGTCTGCAACAAGCATGAAAACTCTAACTTGGTACAGGCGCTCTAGAAATGTCGCACCTAAAGTAAAGTTTCCGTACGATGGAAGCACATCAACCTTCCCCGTCCCCCTGAAATTAAGGAGGAAAGGGAGCTTTTTTTTTTGTTAAAGAAACAATGCCCAAAGACAAGTATAATGACATGTAATCTGCTCTCTTGTATGTAAGACGAAATTCGCGTTGAGTCTCTGGCTTTGAAACCAGAGTACGTCCTGATTCTAAAAGGTTCAATAATCCAGAAAGGTTCATGAAAATTCCTGCTATGAGATACTCTTTTTAATTTCTTAATGTTATGAATCATATCTAACTGTTCTGCGCGAACAAATTCGATTTCTAAACAATCAAAGGGCACAATTTGACTGAATACGAGATGGTGTTCTATGACATGTATTGAAGGGTCATTTCTGTTCTGGGATTGATGATCACACAAACACGAAAAATTGTGAATCTTGGGCTGGGACAAAAAGATTTCAAAAATAGGTTCCGGAACAAACTGTTCTCTACCCCCGATTGTGACTTAATGTGGAATTGATAAAAGGTCTAATCATTCAACACAGTCATTATAGGCAATTCTGGAAAAACAAGCCATTTGTCTGCCCATGGGTGCCTTTCATCCACTTAAATAGATTCATCAATGAGAACAGCTTATTGTGTTGGTTCTTCTTTGGCATCAAAAGGACATATATCACCCATAACTCTGTGGCATTCTTATCACCAAGGACTCTGATGGCACCGCAAACAGCAAGTAAAGGATAGAAACGTAAAACGAAAGGAAAGCACCACCAGGAAATACGTTGTATAAAATTAAAATCATTAGTGCACACACACACACACACACACACACACACACACACACACACACACACACACGCGCGCGCGCGCGCACACACACACACACACACACACACACACACACACACACACACACACACACACACACACACGCACGCACGCACGCACGCACACACACACACACACACACACACACACACACACACACACACACACACACACACTTGTCCCTCCAACCTATATAATCAACTGCAGATGAAGACAGGTTGCTGATTTCCAGACTGGGAGACTCTGACCTGTCAACAGCAGAGAAGGCCAAGGTCATTAAATACGAATCTTCATCATAGGACTTGGAATCTGGTTTTATCATGATGATGACGCTATTGGTCCAGCTATACCAGTCCGAGCATTTAAAGGCTCCACCGCTGCAGATTCCGATACTTGGCCAAGGATGCAGTTGTTTTTCATTGTCATATTGTACAATTTCTATTGAAACAGGTAGGCAATTACAAATGGCTATCTTCAAAATTTTCCCAGCTGGGACATGGAATTGAACTTGACATTCTTGTTTTAAAGTTTTTGTGTCCATCTGGTATTTACATGTCTTCAAAGAGGAACTGCCTTTGGGTTCTGCTCCCAGACACCCAAGTGTGCTGTTAGTGTCGACTGGCTTTAGGTCACAGGGAGGCGTAATGTGAGCGGATGTATGTTCCAAGCTGCAGACAGTGTCGTAGTCCTGAATAAATGCCAAACATCACAGTGGTTATTGTTTTTTGTTCTCAGACGATTTACTCTCTCTCTCTCTCTCTCTCTCTCTCTCTCTCTCTCTCTCTCTCTCTCTCTCTCTGTGTGTGTGTGTGTGTGTGTGTGTGTGTGTGTGTGTGTGTGTGTGTGTGTGTGTGTGTGTGTTCCATATGAAACAGGATTATTTCTCCCAAGTCAATAATTCTCAGGTGGATGCTTTGAGATAATTAGCCACTCTATGTTGTGGACTTTTTTTTTTTTTACTCGATAACAAGGATTAAAGGTTCTAACTGCTATGAAGAAAAGAAAACTTACGAATTTTGATCCATGATTTTCAAACAGGATGGGACATTGATTTTCATCTTCAAAATCAACGCAGTCAGGCGTGAAATCACAGAGGAAATGTCTGTACAGCTCAGGCCACACAGACACTGAACAATTCCACTGTCGCTGTCCAACCTGCTGTGGTTTGGAGGTGCTCCCATGGGAAAGAAAACACCAGTTTAACTTTAGTAGTGCATTTACCCCGTGTGCAATAGTATGTAAATGACATCGGGAGAACCCTGGTCATCTTTTGTTGATTTGTAACCCAGTCCGGAAAGATGAATGGGAAATGATGATCATGAGTGTATCTCAACATTGTCCTTCTTTGTCCACATTTAGCAGCAAATATGACAACATAATAATCAGGTTTGTAACGCCTTGATCGGATTCGACTCACAAAGATCACATGGTTGCTAGGTGGAGTTATTGTTTGACACAGAAAGAAGGAAAAGTCCAAGTTGTGAGGCAGCTGTATGTACCCTAGAAAAACGAATGTGGACTTCACAAGTAAACAGAGCATTTTCTACAAATGAAAACAAGGTTCCTACAATGTAGTTAGTTTACATCTGTTACTAACATATTAAGTCAGCTTCAATTCTTTTCACAGTTCGTAGCATCAGATGTTCACAGTGATGATGGTATATTAGGTCATCGTTGTGGTCTGGGTATAATCTTGTAATGCACATGTTATGAATTTCCTGCCGTGTCAATTGTTCACTTCCCCCCTCCCCCCCCCCTCTCTCTCTCTCTCTCTCTCTCTCTCTCTCTCTCTCTCTCTCTGTCTGTATCTCAGTCTCTGTCTCTCAGTCTTTGTCAAATCTGTGTTTCATGTTTGACTTAGAAATTCTAAGCGGTACATGTTGGGACGATTCGAAAGGAGAGTTTACATTTGTGTCACCTAATGGCAATAGCGTAATTGATTATTTTTGTCACTGAAGAATTATTAAGTAACTGCAGAATGAAAGTGGGCGATTGTTTGTTCTCCTGGCATCTACCACTAGAGTTAAAATGGAAAACAGGTAACGTTGATGTAAAAAAAAAAAAAAAACTTCCAGTATTTTTTTTTTTACAAGAAGAATGCATTATTTGGTCTGATGAACACGCCATGATATACAAAGAGGAACTAGATTCAGATGAGTTGAAACAGTGCTGTAACGAAGCTACAGAGTGTCTTAATGTGGATATAAACACTGGTATAGAATGTTTTTGTGAAAGCTTTGCACAGTGCCGCCGCATGTATGGTAAGGACTCAGGGAAACGGAAGAAAGAAGTGAGCGATTGGTTTGATTATGAGTGCGATAACAAGAAAAAAAAAAAGTTGTGAAAAGGTGTCTGAAACGATATCAAAGAACCAAAACCAAAGAATTGAAGAAAGAACATAAAGCAACCTACGTCAGGGAAAGGAAAGACTATAATTCACTAAAAAAAAAAAAAAGAGAGAGAGAGAGAGAGAGAGAGAGAGAGAGAGAGAGAGAGAGAGAGAGAGAGAGAGAGAGAAGAGAGAAAAGAAAAGACTTCGAAGAAAAACGAAAATCAATAAGTTAAAAACATCTGTTCACGACCCTAAATTGTTCTGGTCCACCACTCGATCAATTGGTGGAAAATCGGTAATTCATAATGAAATCAGCTCGCAACAATGGTATGAACATTTCTATAGTGTATTTAATGGATTTAATAACAATTTTGAAGATGTTCATACAGATATAGATAGCGAAGAACAAAGTATCCAAAATACTGATGAACCACTGTTTAATGATCAGATCACAAGAGATGAGGTCTTGAACAGTATAAAACACACCAAATGTGGAAAAAAGTGCTGGACCAGACAAAGTAGTTGGAGAAATGTTTCAAATGTGCTAACTCTGTTGTAGCTGATTTCTTGGTTAATCTTTTTAACTCGGTGTTTGATAAGGGAATCTTTCCAGAATCTTGGTCCAAATCCATAATAGTTCCTCTTCATAAGAAAGGTGATAATAACAATCCTGATAACTATCGAGGCGTTGCATTGACAAGTGTTATTAGTAAAATGTATACGCATATACTCAACAAAAGATTAAAAGTATGGGGCAGAGAGAGAGAGGAGAAAATAATAGAAGAACAGGCTGGATTTCGATCCAAATATAGTACAGTAGACCACATATTCACTCTGTACGCCTTAGTACAAAAGTATTTGCTAACAAAATCTAAATTGTATGTTGCATTTATTAATTTCCAGAAAGCTTTCGATTCAGTCAACAGAAATGTTCTGTAGTATATTCTGAGAAACAATGGTGTAAATGGAAAGTTGTATGCAGCTGTTCATGGAATGTATGATTCTGTTCTTGCATGTGTCCGAGAGAAAGGAGCTTATACCGATTGTTTCAGCTGCCCCCTGGGAGTCAAACAAGGGTGTTTGCTTAGTCCACTGTTGTTTACATTCTTCATAAATGAATTAGCAATAGAGATAACAGGGGGAGGGAAACATGGAGTACAGATGATACCTGGTGCTGCTGACTTATTTATGATGCTTTTCGCTGATGATATTATTCTCCTCGCAGATACACCTGTTGGTTTACAGAATCAATTAGACACTTTGAAAAGGGAATCAGATAGGTTAAAATTAACAGTCAATCTAAACAAAACTAATGTAATAGTTTTTTTAGAATGGCGGTTACTTGTCAAAATATGAAAGATGGTTTTATGGTGGAGAAGAAGTTAAAGTGACAAGTAGCTATAAATACCTTGGGATGTTCTTCACAACAAAGTTAAGCTTGAGAAAATGCTGGTTTGAGATGTGCCGAAAAGGAAAGAGGGTGTCATAGATATTTTGAGAACTATGAAAAAAATTGAACTCCAATGGTGTAAATGTATTTTGGAAATTATTTGATGCACAGATACAGCCTATTTTGATGTATGCATATGCATTAGAAGTTTGGGGCATGCTGGATAATATGAAATGGAAAAAGTTCATACCTATGCGATAAAGCGTATCATCCACGTACCCTTGCACGCATCAAATAAAATGGTTTACAGTGAAATTGGACGATACCCTCTCTTAATTGCCACTTATGTTAGATGTATTAAATACTGGTTGAAATTAGCAAGCCTACCAATAACCAGACTCTGCGCGTCAGGCGTATGAAATGCTCATACTGCAACATGAAAGTGGAAAATTAAACTTGGTTTCCTATGTTAAGTATTCAACTTGGTTTCCTATGTTAAGTAAATATTGAAAGAGAATAGTTTTGGCATAGTTTGGTTGTCACAAGGAGTCGGTAATAAAGCAGAATTCATTTCAGAATTAAAGGTCCGTTTAATTTGTTCTTATAAACAAAACTGGCATGCTGGCATGGATGGAAATGATAAACACGACTGGTTTCTCTCATTTAAAAGCAATCTCGAAGCAGAGAAATATCTTAACATTGTAACGCATAAATGGCATAAATACAGTTTAGCAAGATTTCGAACCAGAGCGCTCGGTCTCGGCAGAAGCCAAAAGTGGTTCGAGAAATCAAATAATAAATTTTGTCCCGTGTGTAAAGAAAGAGACAGTGTTGAGAATGAAGTACATTTTGTGTTTGATTGTGCTGCATACGCCAATATCCGTAGAGGGTGCACATTTTTCAATGGTTCAGTTGGTCAAAAAAGAGATTTAGTAGCGATTTTAGCAAGTGAAAACGAAAAAAAAAACTGTAGTAGAATTTGCGAAGTATGTCGCGGAAGCGAGTACATTTCGTAAAAAGCATAGCACGAATGAGTGAGATGATCACTTTTTTAAAGGTACATCGCCTCAGTAGTTGTGTTCATAACCTGATAGTCTACGTCAGTGGTATATTGTGTATGCGTGCGCGCACGCGCTTGCATTTGTGCGTGCCTTACATGCGTGCGTGTGTATTTGTGTGTGTGGGGGGGGGGGGGGGGGATGTGTGTGTGTGTGGGGGGGGGGGGGGGTGCATGCGCGCGCGCGCGTGAGTATGTGCTAGTGTGTGTGAGAGTGTGTGCGTACGTGCGGGCGTGCATGCGGGCGTGCGTGTGTGTGTGTGTGTACGTGTGTGTGTACGTGTGTGTGTACGTGTGTGTGTGTGTGGGTATGTTCATGTGAATTGGTGAGTGTTTGATTCATTGATCTTTCTTTTGTAGCAGTTCTATGTCAAGGAGTACTTGTAACATCACAAGGAAGTCTTTGCACTGGTTTCTTGTTTAGTCGCTGTTGTGAGCTGCTATGGCTAGACATGACTCATGATACCCCCTTGCCAACAGGGCATTTTGCTAATGGCAATAAAATTGTGTCAGTGTCAGTGTCTCTGTCTGTCTGTCTGTCTGTCTGTCTGTCTGTCTGTCTGTCTGTCTCTCTCTCTCTCTCTCTCTCTCTCTCTCTCTCTCTCTCTCTCTCTCTCTCTCTCTCTCTCTCTCTCTGTGGATTGTATGTAGGTTTCATATTTTGTTCCCCTCATGTAGGTATGCCAAACCCTCTTTCATGTACATCCTATCTTCGATTGACAGTCCTGTGCTTTATGTACATCCTATCTTCGATTGACAGCCCTGTGCTGTTCACAGACTCCTTTCTCTCAGTCTCTTTGTTGCTGCTTTTCCCTCTATCGTCTGTTGTTTTATTCCTTTCTCTCTCATTCTCTTTGTTGTTGCTGCTTTTCCCTCTCTATCGTCTGTTGTTTTATTCCTTTCTCCCAGTCTCTTTGTTGCTGCATTCCCCTCTATCATCTATTGTTTCATTCCTTTCTGATCGATTCTCTTGTCCCAGTTCTGGAGGGCCTGGTACCATTCTATTGGGTTTTTGGGTACACGATCTGTAACATGCTAGATTTTACGTAATGAACTTTGTAGTGAAGTGTGCACAGTGATTTTGCATTGTTTTAAATATGATTGGGATAGAAATAGAGTAGAATAGCTGCGGCATAGTCATATCAGGTTTGATCTTCATAAGGTAGCTACCATGTTCTTCATTTATGCATGTATGTACAATTTCAGTTATTGTTATTGGGATAGCTTTTTTTTTTTTGGTCCCACCCTGTGTCAACCATAAAAAAAATATGCTTGATGGAACTTAATAATAAAACTGTAAATATATCCAAAGCTTGTAATTTGATAGACATGTTCATAATATTAATTTCCACAACTGTTAGTAGACTGCATCTCATAGAATGATAAACACTGTTGGAAAAAGTAAATCTTCTTATGAAAACCGTTCTTTCAGTTTGTGAGCCTATACGGGACGAATGTCTATAACTTTCGCAGATGAAAGGATTGAAGCATGTATTGAAGGGCAGGAATTAGTCAGCAACAAGCATGAAGACTCTAACTTGGTACAGGCGCCCTAGAAATATCGCACCTAAAGTAGGTTTCCGTACGATGGAAGCACATCAACCTCCCCGTCCCCCTGAAATTAAGGAGGAAAGGGAGCTTTTTTGGAACGGGTTAAAGAAAAACAGTGCCCAGAGACAAGTGTAATGACATGTCTGCTCTCTTGTATGTAAGACGAAATTCGCGTTGAGTCTCTGGCTTTGAAACCAGAGTACGTCCTGATTCTAAAAAGTTCAATAATCTAAAAAGGTTCATGAAAATTCCTGCTATGAGATACTCTTTTTAATTTCTTAATGCTATGAATCATATCTAACTGTTTCTGCGAACAAATTCGATTTCTAAACAATCAAAGGGCACATTTTGACTGAATACGAGATAGTGTTCTATGACTTATATTGAAGGGTCATTTCTATTCTCGGATTGATGCTCACACAAACACGAAAATTGTGAATCTTGGGCTGGGACAAAAGATTTCAAAAATAAGGTTCCGGAACAAACTGTTCTCTACCTGGCTGTGACTTAATGTGGAATTGATAAAGCTCTATACATTCAACACAGTCATTATAGGCAATTCTGGAAACAGAGCCATTTGTCTGCCCATGGGTCCCCTTTCGTCCACTTAAATGGATTCATCAATGAGAACAGTTTATTGTGTTGGTTCTTCTTTGGCATCAAAAGGACATATACACCTATAACTCTGTGGCATTCTTATCACCAAGGACTCTGATGGCACCGCAAACAGCAAGTAAAGGATAGAAACGTAAAACGAAAGGAAAGCACCACCAGGAAATACGTTGTATAAAATTAAAATCATTAGTGCACACACACACACACACACACACACACACACACACACACACACACACACACACACACACACTTGTCCCTCCAGCCTATATAATCACCTGCAGATGAAGACAGGTTGGTGATTTCCAGACTGGGAGACTCTGACCTGTCAACAGCAGAGAAGGCCAAGGTCATTAAATACAAATCTTCATCATAAGAACTGGAATCTGGTTTTATCTTGAGCATGACGTCATTGGTCCAGCTATACAGTCTGAGCATTTAAAGGCTCCACCGCTGCAGATTCCGATGCCTGGCCAAGGATGCAGTTGTTTTTCACTGTCATATATTGTACAATATCTATTGAAACAGGTAGGCAATTACAAATTGCTATCTTCAAAATTTTCCCAGCTGGGACATGGAATTGAACTTGACATTCTCGTTTTAAAGTTTTTGTGTCCATCTGGTATTTACATGTCTCTAAAGAGGAACTCCCTTTTGGGTTCTGCTCCCAGACACCAAGTATGCTGTTAGTGTCGGTTGACTTTAGCTCACAGGGATGCGTAACGTGAGCGGATGTATGTTCCAAGCTGCAGAGAGTGTCGTAGTCCTTAAAGTCTTGGTGAGAATCTGTTGTCCACGTGGTTTTCATCACAGCAGCTCCATGTCCCGAACTGTCGCGAGCTGTCAGGATTAAGTGTTTGGAGAAGTACACGGCGTGTGTGACGTTGACAGGTGACAGATGGGTTTCAACCGTTAAATCGACTGCATCAGTTGCTGAGCGATTACGGATTATACAGATTCATAACATTGAAACGTCAGCATCTCTCTGTTCTGAATTAACAATTCATGGAAGTGTTCAACCATCCCAACATGTTTACGCAAACACAGACATACACACACACATGCATCTTCAACTGCTCATGATTTGTTATTGGCATGTTTATTTAAGCTTGAGTTATCCTTGACATATTGATCTGTATTGTATGACTTGATCATGTATGGCTTGCATTTATGACTGACGAAAAATATGAATTCAAAAATATGCTACAGACTGGGTACAAGCAGACTGGTTACATGCTTCAAGCTGGCAAAACAATGAGCCGTACAATGTATCCTGCATTGTTGTTTTCTTTTGGTAGAGTGGTCAGTTCAAATACAGCAGTGATCAGTACAAGTGCAGTAGAACTCGGAAATGGATGCAATATGGCCAGTCTAGAAGCCGAGTTTTGATGCTAGAAGTGCTCAGGTTTTGTATATTTATTCAGCACCCCTTCTGCGCTGCAAAGCATTATGTGATTGTTGCTTCTTGAGAGACAGTTTCTTCACATGATTTCTTCGTATCCTGGCTGCATAAACTGTGTAATCTGGATCCCCAGATGCTGAGGGTGAGCTCTGTCGAGGTTCAGAGCTTGGCGTTGCTGCTGAGTGGAGTGCCCCTTCAGGACGAGCACCATACGACTCATCGCCTTTACAAGTGTCACGGTGCTAAATCATATGATGCCCTATACTATGAATAAGGCACTGTACAGCCCAGTCCTAGCTTCTCGATTTCTCTGTCTGTCTGTCTGTCTGTCTGTGTTGTCTGTCTGTCTGTCTGTCTCTCTCTCTCTCTGAGTTCTCTCTCTCTCTCTCTCTCTCTCTCTCTCTCTCTCTCTCTCTCTCTCTCTCTCTCTCTCCGTAGATTACTTTTCTCTTGTCACCAGAATCGTGCGTTCTATCCCGGGAGCACTCCTGGAATTGTTTTCCAAGAATCATCACACCTCAGGGCTATGGATTTTAATGCTGCCCTCAATCGCCAAGATGGTTTCATCATACAATGAACAGAGTGTGATATAGGTATAGTGGTACCAAATGCTTTCCCTACCCGTCCTGGTGAAGACCACCTTCAGTTGGTCCATGGCAGCTTTCACAGTTAACCTCCTGCTAGGATATCCCTATCTGCCGCCTGGGGACACGTTCGGTAGCTGATGGTTGCGATAATAAAGTCACATGCTGGATATAAAGCAGATCACCATATCCGTGTGTTCATGGTTTGAAGTGGGGAGAAGAAGTAAAAGAGAGAATTAAGATAATAGCAACTGCAGCTGATTCTGCTAATGTCTGTATGAACTGCATGACAACTTTAAGAGCATTTTCTGAGGTGATATATCGTCCAATCCTATCAATTCATGGTTTCCGGGCGGAGTGAAAAAAGGGATGTAGTTAATACCTATCTGCATAGAAATTGGTTGTGGTTCAAACACACACACACACACCGCACACACACGCGTGCGCGCCACACACACACACACACACACACACACACACACACACACACACACACACACACACACACACACACACACGCACACGACCTTTGGTCATATAATCATGGAGTTTTTCTTTTTGAGATGATTTAACTTAAACTTGCTTCGTGTCATTTTTTTGTCCGACCACAGTTTTTACAATAACTCCGTTTACCAGGGCAAGTTTACCGAAAAAACCAGTTGGTTAGGTTGGTTACCTGGTGTTCACCTGTACACTGTATAAGCCGAGTGATCACGGGTAGCCAAACAGTCTCTGAAGAAGTTCCGGCTAGTTTGTCTACCCAGTCCAGCCGACGAGGGACTCAGTTCAGTTGTTGTGACATCCAGTTTTCCCCAGGTTGAGTTGTCCCTGGTGTCCCTGGGAACTGGTTGTCCCTACCTCGGGTCCAGGGCCTGTTGTGTGTCCCCATTCTCCACCGTGCTGGGTGGGCTGGTGCATGCCAGTATAGACCTGACAAGCCAGCTGAGCCAGCGCCTCTTCTGCCAGAGAAGGGTCGTCGCTTCGGGTTCGAGACCCGAAGTCCTGTTCGCCAGCTGCGCCCTGCACTGGTCCTGCCTAGACAGACCACCGCCTGTGTTGACAACGACCTGCAGCGTCAGCGTCGTTCCTGCGCGTCGTGAGACCCTTCGTGTCGTCGATCTTGCGCGTTGTGAGACCCTTGTTGCTGTGCAGTAACAGAGTCACAGCTCTTGGAAGTGGAGGCTGGTGCCTCAAAAGTAGCAGAGTGCTACTTCAGTGTGATCGGGCTGAGACCCAGTTTTTTTTTTTTTTTTTTTTTTGAGTAGGAAGTGTTACTTCCTTGTGGACAGAGACATCACTGCATTGTTCCGTCGTCACTTGCAAGTCACTACCTCTACGGACAGCCGCAGTATCGTCGCGTCGACTTTGTTCTTTACCTGCGTCTATCCCTACTTGCAGACTGCACCCCCACTTATGCCAGACTAGTGACTTGTGCAGAGCTGCTCCTTCATTCTGCACTCTTTTGTGATAAGAATAGTTTCAGTCATGGACTGTGAAACCAGGTCAGACAGTGCCTGCAACAGACTGTTGGTGTGTGTGCCACTTATATATAATAATATTGTACACCCGTAGTTGGGGTGTGCTCCATGTGTGTTATTCATGTTTATTGATGATGATGTTTTGTATGTGTTGGATAGCCCAGGCGGCATCGAAAAAAATAAGAAAAGAATTGCTTGTGTTGCCTGGCTGTCTATGTGCAGTTGAGTGAGTGTGTGGGGTAGGAAAGCGCGAACACGCATCCATATTTCTGAGAGAGTCAGACACACAGACACACACGCACCAAACACCCATCCGTAATAGTCATCCAGGTTCTAACATAAAGTAATATAATTCTACACGTTGGTGAATGTACTGTATATCACGTCCACAGAATTCGAGTCGGACACAGGTGTGCCATCAACCAAAGGCTGACCAGGAACAGAATGAGAAATCTATAAACGATGCAAATTAAACTGTATATAACTAGACCAAGAGCAAAGTCTTGTGGAACACCAAAACAAATTGTTGCAGTGTGAGGTTCCTTGTTTTTAACATCATTGCGTGTGTTTCATATTTAACTTACTGGGTAGCCTTGTGTTCTATTTAACTTAATACAAGTAGGATTTGAACTATTTTAAAAACTGTACCAGAGACTCCATATATTCTCTGAAGTCTTTGAACTAGTGTTTGGTGATCGACACTATCTACTGCAGAAAAAAAAAAAAATCCAAAAGACCGACTTGGAAGCATTGTAATTATTCAGAGTCATAAGTAAGCTGTTGATGGTCTTTACAAGAACTCTGTAGGTAGTGTGTGGTGTGAAAGGTACGCTGACATGTGCTCACTAGAGTGTGATGTGTACACGCCCATATTTGCAGAATCTAACAACTTTTGGTAGTGAATTGACTCGCATCATCAATGAAAAAGATTTAACAGAAGCGATCAGATGCATGTTACATGCACTCGTGAAAATGTCATCATGAAAGTAAACCACACAGTGTTAAAGAATTCCTGGTAATGTATCGTCATTATTGAGATCATTCAGGGACAAATTCTGTAATCCAGAAGAGTGCACAGAGAACATTTTTTTCCGTCAGTAACTCGGTTGAATATCATAGAAACGCTTTCATGATTTTACAGGAAAATCCAGTTATATCGAATTCTCTTTCTTTATCAGTGTTTTCTTTATCCCAATATAATCATAACCAAAATGCAGTTTCAAGAGATATCAGGCTTTAATTACAACTTGTATTACTAAAGAGTATTAATGAGAATCAGCTTCCAGGATGATGAGTGGAAGATCAAGTTGGGTGGTTTCTGTACTTTGTGAGACTTCAAAGACCCCAACAAACTCATACTGTTCCACGTGAAACAAGACCAGACAGACAGCGGATGTTGATAACCCAGTCTGCTTGTCCAATCCCATCCCGTGGGACTGTGTCCACTGATAGTCGTACCTGTTTGTGGAATCCGAGGAGGCAACTCTCTGTGAGACAACTGTTCTCCATTTGATAAAACGCACTCTTTTTTTTCTCTCTAAATGACGTAAGGTGAATATAAACTAGTTTTTGTCGTAAGTAATATATGATTGGGCTGAAGTGATTTTATCCAGAAATCATGAAGAACAGGGCAACAAACTATAACATGAGTGATATTTTTCACGGCACCATGATGTACGTAATATATCACCCTAATGTTGTGTGTGTGTGTGTGTGTGTGTGTGTGTGTGTGTGTGTGTGTGTGTGTGTGTGTGTGTGTCTGCGTGCCTGCGTGTGCGCGTGCCAGTGCGCGTCCTCTAAATAATACCTGTGTTCGGATTTTTCGTTTGGATCCCACCTTGCTAACGTTGTTAGGTCCCAGGTAAGTAAACTGGTTTACAATGCAAGCAACTGTCCATGGCAGATAATGGCATGTATTGATGTTATATCACGCACTGGTGTATACATTGATGGCATACCATGACTGGGCATCAGCTAGGGCCTCGGAGGTCTCACTTCCATGCCATGCTATTTCGATATTTTATCCAGTCCTTTGAAAACTTTAGCAAGTTTTTGTTCGCTGACTGTCGGGCCATGGATGTCACCTGGGAAGCGAAGGTTCTAGATTGTTCTCCCTCCAGTGCTGACAAAGCTGGCATGACCTTCAAGTGCATCAGTCATAATGCGTTGAGGGAGAGTGTTGAAAAGTGTGGAGAGACACTAGGCAACCCTGGAAAACTCCAACTGAA
>JADBJO010009761.1:59746-64746 GCA_016801955.1 Conus betulinus
GCATGGCACTGAGTTGGCATGAGAGGTGAGACAGAGAAGAAGAAGAAGAAAAGAAGATGAAGAAGAAAGAGGAAAGGAGGAGGAGGAGAGGAAAAGGAGGAGGAGGAGAAGGAGGAGGAGGAGAAGGAGGAGGAGCAGCAACAGCAGCAGCAGCAGCAATAGAAGAAGAAGAAGAAGAGGAAGAAAAAATGAGGAGGAGGAGGAGGAGGAGAAGAAGAAGAAGAAGAAAGAAGAAGAAGAAGAAGAAAGAAGAAGAAGAAGAAGATGAACACGACGACACGACGACGACGACGAAGAAGAAGAAGAAGAAGAGAAGAAGACATCCTCATTGGCAGAATTATTGGTGTTAACTGAGCAGTACAAGAATACTAATGTCGAACGCCCATATCAAACAAATTATCAATCACATTGTGTTATTCTTCCTTCAACTAGGAAGTACACTTCCTCCACATTATTCCGAAAGACTCTTTATAAAGAACAAATATAGATTTGGGGGCTTTTAAGTTATGCACTAGACTAAGAGGTGATAATATCCTAGTCCGTGCTTTGAATGTCGTGTAGATTATCGTGTGGTCTCCAATCTCTAGCAAACCCGTGAGTGGCGGTCTGAGTGCTAGTGTTTCAAAGGAGACAGGATACTAAGCACCCATGAGCAGCATGCAGTGAGCACAGGTCGAAAAAAAAAAAAAACAACACAACAAAAGAATTGCCCTTATTACGTTGCCCTAGCATAAAATCCACTTAGACAGGTAAAGAGAAACCAAAGCACACTTTACACTGTGAGAAACCAAAGCAAACTTTACACTAAGAAATGACGTCATACAATGGTGGTTACCATTGTATGACGTCATTTCTTAGTGTAAAGTCTACCAAAGGGGGAACAACCCAAAAAGGAGCAAGCCAAATTCAGCCAATTCAACGTGCCAGATGAGTCATACACCGAAACTCAAATAAGATCTGTCTGGTTTAATGCTTCCTGTATTTTCGGAATTTGACATTTATGATGACTATCCTGGTTTATCGACAACAGTTGTCGGGTAAACATTTCTCTTATGGTTCTGAAGGAGATGGCTGAATGTTGAAGTGTGAGGGACCAAGGAGAGGGTGTGGTTGCAATAGTAGCCAGTAGTGGTGGTTTCTGGTCTCTCGGCAAATCATACGTTAGTCAAACACTGCTGCGAGGAATCCATTCTGAAATATACTTATTTGTTCTGCAGCATTGTGTCCAGTATATCTTTTCATTAATGCTGTTGAGCTCTTACATCGTTATCTAAAGAATCGCATCAACCAAACACCTCTACATGGAATCCATCATAAAATATTCTGATCTGTTGTGTAACTTAAGTCCTTTCGTTTCATGGAATTTTTTTTTTTCTTTTTAGCTTTTACATTGCATCGCTCTTTTTACGGTTCATGTAAGTGAAACACCACTGCGTGGAATCGTCATGATGTATACTAAGTACTTTTGTAATCAATAGTCCTCTCTTTTCATGTAGGTTCTCAGACTTTACATTGCTATCTGAAAAGACCATTTTCACTTTAAAATCAATGTCGGTAATAAATCAAGATAAATACTAAGCATTACGTGGTCGGGTTGATATCTAACATTCGTCTCCTGATTTATGGGTTTCCTTGAAATGACAATAAAGCGTTGAAAAATTTATAGCAAAGTGAACTTACTCTCTCTGTGTGTGTGTGTGTGTGTGTGTGTGTACGTGGTCCGTGAGTGCGTTTGCGCGCGCATGCGCGTGTGTATGTGTGTGTGCGTGCGTGCCTCTGTGTGTGTGTGTGTGTGTGTGTGTGTGGTGTGTGTGTGTGTGTAGGCTACATGCAACTCTGTGCATATGTGTGTGTTGTGTGCGCGCGCGCGAGCTCGCGCGTCGATGCGGTGTGTGTGTGCCTACCTATATGTGAGCAAGGCAATGTGTGTTTGCGTTNNNAAAACACCCACCCCAAAACACCCGCGCCGCGCTGTGTACTCGCTGGTCTGTGTTGTATGTGTGATGTGAGGGAATGTGCGCGCCGAGTGTCGGGTGTGTGTGGTGTGTGTGTGTGTGCTGGTGGGTGTGTGGTGTGTGTGTACTGGGTACTAGTGCCGAGCATGCAGTCTGTTATGTGTTGGTTTAAATCTGTGTTCGGCTGCCAACTTCTACTCTCTATCTCTCTTCTCTCTATCTATCCATACTCTCGTCTCCAGCTCTATACTAGCCCCCCCATCTATCTATCATTTGTATGTGTGTGGTGTGTGGGTGTGTGTGTGTGTTGGTGGGGGGTGTGGTAAGTGTCCGTCGATGGAGTGGTTTGAAGAGAGCATGAGAGTGGGTATGTGTGTGTGGTGAGTGAATTTGGTGTGTGGGGGGTGTGTCGATGTTGTGTGTGTGGTGGTGTGGGGTGTGTGGTAGTGTAGGCGAAGGCAACTCTTGGCATAGTGGGTGTGTGGGCGCGCCGCGCCGCGCTCGAGACCGTGGGTAGGGGTGCCCCTCACCCCCCCCCCCCACCCCCCAACACCAATCTCCCACCCCCCACACGCCTGTGCCCCCCACCCCGAGAGTAGCTTCCACGTCATTCCAACGTTGTCATTCTCTCTTTGAAAGGGTCTTACCGCGCAACGTGCTCATGTGACAGTTACGTCTTTTACGACAATTGCTCGACGAGACCATTTCTCTAAAGGGTATTACAGTTCAAATACACCTGTCTTTGAGAACATTGCTCTTTGTCTGAACGCCCCGTCCGCAACCTGTCTGTTTCTCAAACAATCAATTGTTTTTTGCTATTTTTGGTGCGTAGAAAAAATGGCTTAATATAATCCAGAAATGATTTCCTTTTTTTAACTCTTGCCCTAACAGACAGCATTGTTATTATTTACTCATCTATTTGTCTATTTACTTATTCATTTATTTATCTCTTTCTTTACTCTGTTATTTTATTTTCTTTTTATTTTATTTTTTGCCATGGAACTTGAAGCAGATCTTAAACAGAGAGAAGCTGAATAAAAGACTGTTTCACACTTTGTCTTTCATCCATCTCTATATAATGTTCAGGTTTTGGTGAAGCTGAAAGACAGTTTACAAGGGCTGGTTACAACAACAAACTGTCGACGAGCATAAAATACCATGGCGTGACAAGCAATGTCAACAAATAAATGTCACTGCTAGTAAATGTCCTACAAAGCAGTTGAAGACATGTGAACGAGCGAAAGAAAAGAACTGTTGATTTCCAAAAGCGATTGTAAAAATGCATGTATAGGCTACTAATAGCCGACCACACTAAATACAAAAATGTCAGATTGTGTGCATGTACTCCGGGTTTTTTTTTGTTTTTTTTTTTTTTCTTTTGTGTTGTATCACAACAGCATCAAAACACTCGGATTGACCAACAAACATAACATTTAGAGAGAGAAAATATCAAACGCACCACTGCAGCGCATAGCAGCGCTGATGGGAATAGCTTTAAGAGAGCAACTGCTAGACTGGCAAATGAGATAAAGCCCAGTCCAGAAATCGCAAACACAGATCTTCAACAAGCCAGATCATCTCCCATGAAAATCATATCCTGGTATCACCCAGTCCTCGACAATGATAATGATAATAGTAAGGATACTGATTTTTTGTAGTCCCAAACATCTCATTTGGTCTGAAAACAGAACAAACAAGAGATTCCCTGCAATCCTTAGCCTGATGGAGCTGTTCCGGTAGAGGTGTTGAGGATAATCTTAAATCATAAGCCCTAAGCGCTTACAAATACAGAAAAGGTTAAAAAAAAAAAACATAAATGAAACCCAACGAGATGATGAATGTAACAATAAGTACAATGCACCTACAGACAAGGGTGCATACTGACACACACCCAAACGCGCGTGTGCACACACACACACACACACACACACACGCGCGCGCGCGCGCCGCGCGCGCGCACACACACACACACACACACACACACACCATACACACACTCACACACACACGCGCGCACGCACGCACAACACACACACACCACACACACACACACACACACACACACACACACATTAGTCGCAGAACCAATTTGATGGGCAATGGAAGCCTTCAGACACTATCAGCAAGAGAAACAGGGCGCACAAGAAGCGGACGAAGCTATACACACACACACACACACACACACACACACACACACAACACACACACAGAGAGAGAGGAGAGAGAGAGAGAGAGAGGGAGAGAGGAGAGAGAGGGGTACACCACCCGACACCAGATGCTCAGCAACAACCAGAGCTTACTGCAATCACGTAAGCAGCCTGTAAGCCAGGCTTTCTCACTGCACTCGTCATGACAAAACGCTGCTGGACGAGCCGTACCAGAGAACGTCCAGCATATGGCGGCTCTGCTCCAAGTGGTTGCATGAAAAACACCATGGATGAGCTCATGTGTAACTCAGGCACTGAGGATTAAACCCAAGACAGTCACCATGTGAAAGATAGTCTGGCCTCATCAAGCCGGACGAACCTCAGTCGAGGTAAATGGGCGTGGCAGTTTCCTGGTGGGACCTTATCCTCAACACCTCTACCGGAACAGCTCCATCAGGCTAAGGACTGCAGGGGTCTCTTGCTTGTTCTGTTTTTTTTTTTTTTTTTTTTTTAGACCAAATGAGATGTTTGAGACTACAAAAAACTGCATACCGATGTTACTGACTTTCTTTTTTATGAAGTGGTGGAGTAGGGCCGCAAATCTGCCAGATAAATTTGCTGAATACAGAAACGTCTGTAGTAGTATTCCTTCTTCAAGAAGTTCTGTGAGTTTTTTTTTTCTGTTGGAGCTCCTCAGCACTCATTATACGAAGACAAGTGACCAGAGTATCTTTCCGTTCTGCTTGGTTTGGCTTCGTCACCATCTTGTGTGCCACAGGCCGTAATAGGCGTGGGTGTGAAATGGTGTTTGTCCTACTTTTTACCCCGAGTGTAATCGGATCTAGTTGCAAAGTGAGGCGACTGCAGGCGGACATCTAAACAAATCTTAATATAATTA
>JADBJO010009761.1:69746-80127 GCA_016801955.1 Conus betulinus
TCTGCCTCATTTCATGTTCAATTTCGTTTCAATTAAATCGAGGTTACTTGTATTTGTTTCTGTCCGTCTTTGTGTTTGTCTTCTGATCCCCCTTGCATCCTTGATTGGATCCTCAAGCGTAGGCTCAAAGACTGTCCCCTGCATTTCATAGTGTTTGCATAATGTCTTTAGTTTTTCAGCAGCTTTTTTTTCTCCCCACACTTTCATTTTGTTTCATTTACTACCCTTCGCTGGCTGAAATGGGGGTGCTGTTGGATTCTTTTTGAACACTTGGTGGTGAGAACACCACAGTATTATGGACTGTGGTGTGTCTCTGTTTGACGCCAGGAGCACAGACACATCCAGCCGTATCTCCCTGATGAGTCCGATCCAGCGGACGAAAAGCTTAGGAACAGGCAATACAAATAGATCTGCCTTCGAGAGGGATTGCAATGGTTCCCTCATGCAGCTAGTGAAGAATTTTCGTATTTAAAATATATTTTCTTAATTTTATATTCCCATTTTCTTCATCTTCAAACCCCCCCCCTCCCTCCCCCTTAAGTTCAAATCTTTGCCAAGTCATTACTGTGATGATGGAGGGGTTGTTGGCCTGCACTTGGTTTCCCCCCATTATTAGATTGTTCGTCTTTGTATTTGTCTGACTTATTCAAGTTTAAAAAAGGCTGTCCCAGTCTTGATTAAAAGTTACCCTGAGTCAGGTTTTTTCTTATGGGAGCAAGAGTTACCCTACTTGTTTATTTTTCATGAAATTTTGATGTGAGAGAGAGGAGAAATTGGTGAACGAATTTTCTGCAGAAATTATGAAAACATTATTATGATTACAATTTTTAAAAAGGGTTAGAATATATTATAAGAACTCAAAAAGGAAACCGTCTCCTAGAAAGATTGAATGTGGGAGATCGTGTAAGACCGCGAGTGCAACAAGTTGGAGCCATGGATGTTTATTTGTAAAACAATTTGCATTTCCTCTGCTGTGCCTTTGTCTGTCAGTCCAAGGGTAACTGATCCCCTTGTCAACATCGATAATTTGAAAGCTCAATGCCAACAAATGAATTATTTTGCATCTACCTACTGCCTACCTGACATTCGTTCTGACTCCATTCCCCATACAGTCCTTCGAATGAGACTATAAACCGAGGTTACGTGTGTGAACGCGCGCACAACATCTTGCACACACGAAAAATTCCATCATCAACTTTCGGAAGAGAAGGCCAGTTTGGCCATTGGTATGGATGACACGTTACACATAGCATGCACCTTCCCCAAAGATGGAGTATGGCTGCCTTAATGGCGGGATTAAAAAAAAAGACGGTCATACACACAAAACTCCACTGCCTGTCTACACAGGAGTATCAGCCTGCGTACGCAGGAGTATCAGCCTGCGTACGCAGAAAGGAAACATAGTCTTTAAAAAACATATCAGCAAATGCGTCTGCTTTTCAAGTGAAGCAGGGGCCTTCTTATTTCTGAATTTAAAGGGGTATCTTATAAGATTTATCCCTTTTCTTAATAACTTGAAATGATTTTCCATACCTTTGGAATTCTTCACGGCAAGAAACTTCTTTTGTACAGAACGGTGACTAGTATGCATACTTTGCTTTTGCAATACCTGTGGTATGGTGTGCTTATGCTATTTCCATTTCCATGTGACTTTATTCACTTTTGTCTTTGATATATTCTTTGTGTTATATTTCTTTAAGCTACAACTTCTTCGCAGTCTTTTGTCTGTATACATTTCCGGTATAAAGTGGTTTTTGTACATTGTTACATTTTGGGATGCAACTATTTGCAGCCGAAAATATCATTTTTTGTTGAGTATTGAAGACATAGTATTCGCATTCCTTGCATTACCATATTCGCGAAAGAAGTGCTTTGAATTTATCCCAGTTAGCAAGTTTATGATTATTTTTGAGTTTTTTGTCCACTGGTAAGTCTTGGATGCCATGTGTTGCATTGGGCGTCATTATGACTGGCAGATTATCCCGAGAGTGCCACGTATGTCTGCCATGTGCAAACAAAGTCTAACTGGGGAGAATTTCAGAGACAGGGCATACAAGAGAACAGTGATGCTATCAACTTTTTTACTAGCCGAGCATGAACACAAATATGACAAATCTGATGGTGCATGAGATGGTCGTTGAGAATATTCAGTGACATAAATATCAGTGTTGAGTTTTTCTTTTGAAACAGAAGATCGATTATATACAAGTGGATGATAAAAATGAGATAATCTTGGTAATTTCCATTTGCACATGTTCAGTGACTGGAAAATCAAGATATGGTACTTATAACTTTATTTTGTTAGTGTTGAATTAATGGTGACTTGTTTGTGGCATTCCACCGATGTGGCATTCCACTGTGAAATCGTAACATATGTATCAGGTATGTCAGTATGCTATTAATACAACAATACCAGTTCAACTAGTGAGAAGCGGAAAACAAGTTAACAAGAAACACCTTCAGAAGAAGGATGAAAAGAAAAAAAAAATGCGGCGATGTCTCTTACGCTGCAGCCAAGAGATTTATGAGAGAGAGAGAGAGAGAGAGAGAGAGAGAGAGAGAGGAGAGAGAGAGAGAGAGAGAGAGAGTTGTGGTGGTTTTGTAAGCTTACCAAACAGTCAAACACGACTGTACTGACATAAAAGCAAATCTATTCTGTCCGATTAATTAGATTACCGTGAGTCTTTCAGGGCGTCATAATAGTTCCAACATGCTCCTCTCTCTTGAGGAGCAGGGCGACTAGATATCTTGGCTAGAATGAATTCCCCCTGGGAGGATGAAGCATGGCGTGTCGTGCCTCCTTGCCTTCTTCCTCGCTGACCAAACCAACCTCCGGACGTGTCTCCCAACATTGCTGGCAAGCGCGCTGGCTCCTCTCCGGGTCGGGTAGAGGTCGTCTCTCTGTGTGTCTGGGTGTTCGGCTGAAGACTGGCGTGATCAACGACAGGCACATTAGAAATACCAAACAGCTTTCAACGCGTAAGAGCATTGAACAGCTCTCTTTTGACCTCAAGGTCTGGGCTACTGACAGGAACGATTTTACTGACTACAACGTTGGCTGTAGGTTTTCATGTGGTTGTGGCTTCTATAGAATCGGTGAATTCGTGACCACAAACTCTTGGATCATTGCTTTTGATATCATTTACACCACAGTGGATTTCTATAAACATCCACTTATCTTTTATGGAGGATCTCTCTCTCTCTCTCTCTCTCTCTCTCTCTCTCTCTCTCTCTGTGTGTGTGGTGTGTGTGTGTGTGTGTGTGTGTGTGTGTGTGTGAGTTGTGCTCAGTTGCATTTTATGCCTTTAAATTGACCATTTCGGTCGCACATATTTCCAGGTCTTACAAAAAATCTTCTCATCAATGTAAAGCATTCAACGGCTGTTTCACCTGTGCAGTAATGAACTTCTGAAGACGGGTTTTCTTTGTCTTTCTGTCGATTCTTTCGCAGAATGAGGAAGGTATAAAGGAAAGGATTTAATGCTGCATTCAAAGGAAGAACAATAATCCCCAATGCTACATTGACCTCCACAGGTACAGCAACGTCCAGTTTGGACAAGAGTCCACAGACACCAATTGGGAACCAGCACAGAAAGTCTGACATGGCGATGACCAGGAGACGACTAGCGGTGGTTGACTCATTGGATTTAGTTCTTGTTCTGTCTTTGATACAGTCGATGGCTCTACCTTTAGATTCATTTTCTGGCATGGTGTTGGCTCTGACTGAGCAGTAGATGAGAGCCTGACCAACAGCGATCAATAAAAACATAATAAGGTTACATATAATCATGACGCTGAACGAGTAATGGCGCCCAGGAAAGTCAGTTCTGGTGACTGGCAGAGGAATGCAGATTCCTGTCTGGCTGTAGAAGGCCCAGTGGGACGTCACAGGGAGTAAAGGTACTGAGGCCAGGATCACCCCTAGTCCCCAGCTGACAGTGCAGGCCACGTGAGCTGACGTGATTCCGAAACGAACATGGCTGAAAGGAAAGCGGACAACTAGAAAACGATCAATGGTGATAAGAAAGATCAGAAATGATGATACCTCACAGGACAGAAAGGAAAGAAGCCTGCAGTGGTACACACCATACTTTGTTTCCACGTTTTTTCCTTCCATAGGTAATGGCCAGCATACACACGATCAGCCACTCCAATCACTGACAGATAGATTCCCATTAACAAATCTGACACAGACAGGTGAAAAACAAACGCCACGTAACCAATATTGCTTTTTCTTAATGTAAACATGTACATCCGAAATATAAGACTAACCAGATTTCCAAATACAGCAAGAACAGCGAAAACAGCAACAATACTTATATAAAGGCCTGTCATTAACAAACGTCCACATGAGGACATTTCATTAACTGGCGCCACACATTTTTCCAGTGAAAGTAGCTGGCAACATAAGTGAACAACAAAGCCTGTAATTGTCACTAAAGACTGTCTGCAACTCATCCATTTCTTTCATAAAGTCAGGTCTAAAGTCTGATATTGGACAGCCACGCAGATTCAAAACCTTGAGTGATCTGAACAATTGTTCTTCTTTCCACTTGTCAAGTCCACTGTGGGACAAATCTAAGATTTGTATTCGAGGCATTAAATCTGACCATATTTGTAAGTTAAAACTCTGATTTAGAACTCTGGAAAGATTCAACAGCACTATTGACGTTAATCTGTAAATTCGATCAAAACTAGGAATGTTAGAGGTCAGGGGATTTCCAGCAAGAACAAGTTCTTTGAGATTTTTAAGCTGTACGAAATATATGAATCTGATATTATACAGCTGATTATCACTGAGATCAAACACATGAAGATTAGGTAGTTCAAGGTAAGTTAGTTCTGTCAAGCCACAGGCACCAACACCAAGGTAGATCAGCATGCCTTTATCAGATATCGCGTTTAAAGTCAGCCCAGTGCCTCTGGCTTCCAGATAACGGACATGTAGGGGGGCTTCGATCTGATAAAAGTGAGTGCCATAACAGGTACAGTGATCGGGACAAGCTTCCATTCTTGCTTCGCACATAAGCTCATCGTCGAAGTGTGGGCAATTAGGCTTGCCATCACAGAGGTGTTCCACATGTATACAGAGTGGTTTGTCAAGTAGAAGACACCGGTAAAGCCCTGGACATGTGTATGCATCACAATCATCTTCGTCTTCATGACCTGGACAGTCTGTTACGCCATTGCACCGAGTGTAGACAGGTAAACAGTAGCCCGTGCCAGGACACATGAAGTGTGTTTGTGGACACTGAGTAGTGTTGCTAGGAAGAGGAATCAACGTGAAACCCTTTGGCCAGATAAAGTTGATCAGAGCTGGGGGCATTATTTCAGTAAACCGCGCTTTAACATATGCCTCATCGCATTGTTTCTCGTCATCTTCATCCCACGGGCAATCCACGGTTCCATCACAAAGTCCATAATAAAGCTGGCACTTTAAAAAAAAAAAAAAAAGGAAGAAAAGTACACAATCACTTTGTCTTCCTTTACTCCTCCACCTCCACCACCACCATCACCATCATTATTGACTACTACTAGTACTACTGCTACTACTAGAGTAGCTGCTGCTGCTTCTGCTGCTGCTGCTACATCAACTACTACTACCACGATTTCTGCTGCTGCAGCTGCTGCTGTTGCTACATTTGTGGCTGCTGCTGGTGCTGCTGCTGTTGTTGCTGCTGCTGTTTTTGCTGCTGCCCATGCTGCTGGTGATCTGGATTTGTTGTTGATTCTGCTGCTTATTAACAGTCAAGTTTTTTTTTTGACACAACATCGGCCATTATAGTGTTGATAATGACTGCGATGACAAAGACAGTGGTGACCACATTGCTGACAACGATGTAGGTAATTCTATTTTCTAGCACACGAAAATGTTACCCCCTGTTGGAAGTCATCGGCTGTTCTGTTATAGAAAATAGGGGATTCTGTCTGTCTGTCTGTCTGTCTGTCAGTCTGTCTGTCCATCTGTCTGCCTCTCTCTCTCTCTGATATATGTGCACTAAGCTAGGCGGGAATACAAACATCTTTTAAAGAGAAAAGAAAAACAATATGATGGGTCTTTGACAGAATTACTTCAATCTGTAAACAATCAGAAAGATTTTTGGAACTGTTTTAACAGGATTTCAAGAAAAAGAAAACATCTTGTAAATGATATAAGTCTAGAAACCTGATTCTTATAGTGAACTGGGAAATGAAAATCATATCAATGAAACAGATTACGACGATGATAATCTAAACCGTCCCATTTCCAAAGAAGAAGTTTTAGTTGCTTAAAGAAAGGTTAAACCCCGCAAGACTGCTGGACCAGATGGAATCATAGGTGAACTAATAACAACTGCATGCCAGGCAAACTTATTCTTAGATTTTTGGTTAAATTCTTTAACTCCTTATTTGATCAAGGGGTATATCCCAGACGGTGGTCTGAATCTATTGTCATCCCATTGTATAAAAAGGTGATGAAAAAAAAAATAATAATTACAGAGGAATTTCGTTGTGTATTGTCTGCAGTAGTAGACTGTACAGTGCTATTATCAATAGGAGATTACAAGAGTGGGTGGAAGAAAATAACATTACCGGAGAGTATCAAGCTGGGTTTAAGAAAAACTATTCTATGGTTGATAATATGTTCACATTAATGAGATTTATACAAAAACAGCATAGATAATATCTTGCATTTATTGACCTTGAGAAGGCTTTTGATTCAGCTAATAGAACTTTGCTGTGGCCTATCCTGTTCAAAATTTAATGGTATTCATGGGAAACTATATAAAAGTGTTATAAGTATGTATGATTGTGTTAAGGCAAGAGTGCGATCTGGTGCTACTTAACAGACTATATAAATTGTACTCCTGGGGTGTAAAACAGGGCAATGTCTGTTGCCCTGTTATGTTTTCTTTATTCATTAATGAACTAATACAGGAAGTTTTACATTGCGGCAGGCATGGTACAAATTTCATAAATGATGGTTTGGAGATTTTCATACTTCTTTTAGCTGATGATGTGGCCTTGGTATCGGAAACAGTAACTGGATTACAAACTCAGTTAAATACTTTTCAAAGATTTGCTGCTTCATTAGAGTTAAAAGTTAATATGGCAAAAAAGTAATATAATTGTATTTAGAAAAGGTGGATATCTCACAACAAGAGAACGATGGACATACAATGGATCTATAATGCCCATTGTCAATGTTTATAAATACTTAGGAATATATTTCTCGACTCGTTTGAGTTTTGTCTTTGCTTGCAAGGATTTAGCCAGTAGAGCGAAAAATGCGTTACTGTGTGTGTGTGTGTGTGTGTGTGTGTGTGTGTGTGTGTGTGTGTGTTGTTTTTAAAGTTACAATTGCTAAATAACGACTCCCTTACTTTTTTTTTTTTAGTTATTTGATACCCAAGTTCAACCTATGGTACAGTATGGAGCTGAAGTATGGGGCCTCGATGCTGCTGCTGTACATTGTGAGAAGATCCTTTTTTTTTTTTTTTTTTTTGCCTTGAAGAAATTTCTTGGAGTATCGTTGCAAACGCCAAATGATTTGGTGTATTACAATAGCATCATGTTATACTGTTCCGCCATTCAAACGACTTATACAGATACATAGAAAAATTATTCATAACACCATCATTTTTTGACGGCCTAAGTAACAATAAACTAAATAATGATGGCCTGCTACAGTACTCAGCAGGAACATATTTTGCTTTTGAATCATGAAGTACTGGTCAACACAAAACAAAGTGAACTTCATTCTGTACACCGGATCCACGCACAGGGCACAGCAAAGACCTGTTATTTCTTATACTTTTGACTATGCACTGATGAGAGAGAGAGAGAGAGAGAGAGAGAGAGAGAGAGAGAGAGAGAGAGAGAGAGAGAAGGAGGGCGATGGTAAACCTTGGAGTATCGTTGCAAACGCCAAATGATTTGGTGTATGGTGAAACGGCTAGATTTCCTACATGTTTAAACTCCGTCATTAGATGTATTTGGTACTGGCTTAAAATTACTCAGATGCAGGATCATAGATTACCACACAAAGCATATTGAATGCTGTTAGAACTAGATGACGGAGGTTAGAAAAACTGGATGACTAATGTGAGAATGAAACTGTGTGAATATGGTTTTGGATTTGTATGGATGAACCAATGTGTTGGTGATATGAATGTTTGTATCCAGGTATTTCGAGAAAGACTCGCTGATTGCAGTTGACAAGACTGGAATTCCCATGTACAGAACAGCGACAGATTTAAATTATATAGGACGTAGAGTCGTTTACAATGTTTACCTGTTTATATGTCAATGAAAATAGACAGACATCTAAAACATATTATGCCTAGGTTTAGATGTGGTATCTCTGAGCTCTTTACTCATTACTTTCTTTATAGGCAGTCATCGTATGGAAATTTTATCTGTCCACTCTGTCGAAATACGAAAGAAGGTGAAATCATTTTGCATTGGCTTGTCCAGTATTAAAAGATCTTAGAGAGCAATTCATTCCACAGAAGTATTTCAAGAACCCTTGCTTTTTTCAGGCGACCTGTAAATGTCATCATCAAATGAAATGAAAACACTGTAAAACAGTTAGCTATATATTTATACAATGCATTCAAGAGGCGAAGTATTATATAACATAGTGAAGCATGCATATAACACAAAGAATACCAATATCAATTTGCGACATTTATCACAATGTATATCCCCATTCTAAGGGGCTTGGCCTTTATGAAGAAAACATTTGAGTCTTGAGTCTCAATATATGTGCACTCCTTTATTCGCTGCACAAAATCATTATGAAACATATGCCTGGTGCTTATGTGAATTACAATAGCATCATGTTATACTGTTCCGCCGTTCAAACGACTTGTACAGATACATAGAAAAATTATTCATAACACCATCATTTTTTGACGGCCTAAGTAACATTAAACTAAATAATGATGGCCCGCTACAATACTTGGCAGGCACATATTTTGCTTTTGAATCATGAAGTACTGGTCAACACAAAACAAAGTGAACTTCATTTTGTACACCGGATCCACGCACAGGGCACAGCAAAGACCTGTTATTTCTTATACTTTTGACTATGCACTGATATGAGAGAGAGAGAGAGAGAGAGAGAGAGAGAGAGAGAGAGAGAGAGAGAGGGAGAGAGAGAGAGAGAGAGAGAGAGAGAGAGAGAGAGAGAGAGAGAGAGAGAAGGAGGGCGATGGTAAACCTTCATATGGCCGCAGTCTACAACAGCTGTTCCACAGGAAAGGAACTGACAAAACGATTCGTCACTGTTATCTGCACAGTCCTGACTCCTGTCACACACCAGACTGTAAGGAACATAGTCACCAGTCGCTTCGCATGCAAAATAAGGAGCTGTTTGTGTTAAAGAAGACCTACACATCAGGGTGTATGACAGGCCTCTCTCTTCCAGGTGTTTGTTACACACACTGCGGGGGTCACAGGCAAGGATCCCAAGGGTCAAATGCCGCAAAGGACAGGTGATGAGAGGAACAGCAGGTGATGTCATGTTGAGATCAGTAGTGCTTATGAGCAGTCTTTCTCTGTTTCTTTTCTCTGAGGGGACTGATGCTTCGCACAGTTGAACCAAAGATATTTTCGAATGGAAGCTTTCCCAACCTTAAAACAGCAACATCAGCAGTAGCAGCAAAAGCAGACAAGTAATAATATCATTAACAATGATGACGATGACCAATATTTTACTACTACTACTATTAATACTACTACTGCTGCTGCTGCTGCTAAATGACAGCATTCAGGCGATCAATGGCTTTTGTCTTTGTTGTTACTGACAGGCAATCTTCAATAATGGTGGTGTGATGGCGTCAATGAAGAAGGAAAGTCAACAGCGATTATATCCCGTCCCTCATATTTGGTCCAGTGTCATTATCTTAGGGTTTACCCTCTCTCTCTCCATCTCTCTCTCTCACTCTCTCTCTCTCCATCTCTCCATCTCTCTCTCTCCATCTCTCTCTCTCTCTCTCACTCTCTCTCTCTCTCTCTCTCTCTCTCTCTCTCTCTCTCTCTCTCTCATTAGACATGCAGTCTCTCTGTAGTCTTTGCACTCTCTCTCTCTCTCTCTCTCTCTCTTCTCTTTCTCTTTTCTCTCTCTCTCTCTCGTCTGTCTGCTCTACTTCTACAGTTTATTCGCATGCTTTCTTGCTTAGTATATCTGCTCTGTGATTCATCATGGCCTCATATAAACACCAGAACATGGTAAAGAGACACTTTCTTCATTAGGTGCTGTGAAGACTGTCTGGTTTGAAATCCACGTTAAACACAGTGGCACTATAGAAGTAAGTGTCTCGTTTGAAATCCATGCTAAACACAGTGGCTCTATAGAAGTAAGTGTCTAGTTTGAAATCCATGCTAAACACAGTGG
>JADBJO010009762.1:0-2500 GCA_016801955.1 Conus betulinus
ACACACACTCATCTCTCTCCTCTCTCCCTCTCTCTCTCTCTCTCTCTCTCTCTCTCTCTCTCTCCTCTTTCACACACACACCACACCACACACACACAGCACACACACCAGTACTCACACACCACTCTTTAATGTCAGCGGACACGGTGCTGATCAAACCCACGTTCTGCTGGTCGGTGCAGAGAGTTTAGTCAATGCAGCGGGTGGCAGCGTGGCCTTGAAGCCATCCGGATACTTACGGAACTGTGCTTGCACACCTGACGGCTTCAGCCGTCCTACCCTGTGGCACTCACACTCACTGGCCGGGTGGCGGGGTGGAAATCGATTCCAGACCTTTGCGTGCGTACTTGTGGCAAGCGAGGTGTGTCCGTGTGTGTGTGTGTGTTGTGTGTGTGTGTGGAGGAGGGGAGGGGTTTGGGGATGGGTGGAAGAGTCGCTGTGTGTGTGTGTGTGTGTGTGGTGTGTGTGGTGTGTGTGTGTGTGAAGGGGGAGGGAGGTGGGAGAGTAGGGGGAGGTTCAGTGGGTAGGTGCGTGCCTGTGTGTGTGTGTGTGTGTGTGTGTGTGTGTTTCAGGCTGTAACGAAAATCTCTTTTTTTGTGATCCATGTTATCGGGGTCATTGCGTTGTTGGTCAGATATGTACAGTCATGGAGAAATGTAGTTCGTCCTTTCCTAACATGGCATGTCGTGTATAGTCCTTCTGTCCGTCTTCTCTCTCGTGGTTTGTAGAACGATCCCCTCTCCATTTGGAGTTCAGGGGCACTTAGTCCTAATCGAGTTAGTGCTTGTCTGCAATTCTCTCTCTCTCTCTCTCCCCCCTCTCCTCTCTCTCTCTCTCTCTCTGTGTGTGTGTGTGTGTGTGTGCGTGCGCGCGCGCGCGCGCGCGCGTGTGTGTGTGTGTGTGTGTGTGTGTGTGTGTGTAAGCTGCAAGAAATATTCCTTTAAAGAATTGGGACTGGACGAATTTCCATATCGTTCAGATCTACCGTTTAGGATTTGGCTTTTGATTATTCCCCCTGGCATAGGCCAAAAGGCCATCGGGATTCTCGCCCCTTGAACTTCGGGTTACTCCGCTTGGCTGAAGTTCATGACAAACACGCACCGCGTGTTTTGGTTACCCTTTTGCCAAGGAACGGATCCAGGGCTGGATCACAGAGTTTTTAAGGTGGGGTGCTAGTAAATGTTTTAGGCCGAGTCCAGGGGGCCGCCTGGGCCCCGGTGGGGTCTAGGGGCAAAGCCCCGGTTGGGGTACCAGGGGGGGGGGGGGGGGGGGGGGGGGGGGGGGGGGCGGGGGGGGGGGGGGGGGGGGGGGGGGGGGGCGGCGAAAATCATTTTGGTTTTTGGAGCCGAGGGTGTGTGTGTGTGGTGTGTGTGTGTGTGTGAAGTACCCAAGTACCCCCCCCCCCCCCCCCCCCCGGATCCAGCCCTGGATTTTTGTCTGTCTGTCTGTCTGTCTCTGTCTGTCTCTCGGCTTTCACTCTCTCTCTCTCTCTCTCTCGGCTCTCTCTCTCTCTCTCCTCTCTCTCTCGCGTGTGTATGCACCTGCATGTGCATGTGTGTGCATATTTTCTTTCATGCATGTGTGTATAGTCTTTTGATAAAGATTTGAGATCATTTATGATAAAACATTTTAGTTACATATGATTGTCCCCCCCTTGTCTGAAAGGGGGCTGTACAGCTATTGGACAATAAAAAAAAAAGTGTCAGTGTCAGTGTCCCCCCTCTCTCTCCCTCTCTCTCTCTCTCTCCTCTCTCTCTCTCCTCTCTCCTCTCTCTCTGTCTCGCTGTCATAGGGAATGAGGACCTCAAAGGCTTTCATTTCTCAAGAGATTGTCAAATGTTTCCTCCTCAAACAGTTATAGCCACAGACGTTCCTTGCGTGTGCGTGCATGCGTCCGCGCGCTCGCGCCGCGCATGTGTTGTGTGTGTTGTGTGTGCTTACGTGTGTGCGTGCGTGTGTGCGTGCGTGCGTGCGTGCGTGTGCGTTTATTTAAGTATTTATTGGTGAACAACTAAAACTACGCACGTTGATCTTGAGTGAACAGCTGAAACTTGTAGTTTTAGTTACACACCTACGGACTGATTTTGCATCCAGATCATAGAGACAAGTGACTGTTCGTCCTTTGTTTTCATTGTCTTGAGTGTTACTTGTCCTGTCTGACAGGGGTTCAATAGGTCGAAACGCGTTGTGCTTTGTTTTGTAATATTTGTTTCTTCTTTTTCTAGGCGGCCCATCATTCTGTATTCGGTCAAGGTTTCAGGCCCAGAGGAGAAGGAGACTGAAGATAAACCGAACGTTTGTGTTATTCTCACAGCCTTTTGTGACTCATGTGTGATTTCGAGTTTTGCTATCACCAGTGGTAGGCCTCTCCTATCGAACTTTGTCGCCTGCAGGGGTGTAAGGGTTAAAGATCTACGTGTTGGGTCATTGGCAACAGAGGGCCAGATCCAGGATCCGTCCTGCCTAATTCCCTGAAATGACTGAATCCATTTTTAATGCA
>JADBJO010009762.1:5000-12500 GCA_016801955.1 Conus betulinus
GACTTTTTCTGTGTGTTTGGGATTACAAGTAATCTGCACATGATAAAACCTGCGCTGTTCGCACATTTGGATCTCTTGTGTGTTGTGGAATATTAGTTGTAAAGTTTAGGTAGGTGACGGCTGAGTCACTGGACTGCTTCAAGTCCAGGCTGGCCGCCCATCTCTAGAACCTGAAACAACCCCTCCCCCCTCCCCCTTTACCACCACCCCCTAACCCTCCCCCTTACCCTCCTCCTGACCACTTTTCCCTACCACCCCCCCCCCCCCCCCCCCCCCCCCCCCCCCACACACACACACACACACACACACACACCATCCTTCCCAGTCACTTTTCTACTCCTGTTCCCTGCCCCTCCCCCGTACTTATTATTCACCATCACCACCACACACACACACACACAACAAACACACACACACTTTTTTTTTCTCTCCAAATCCTCACAACAGCGCAATCTTTGGCAGTCTCCTCAAACTATGACAAAACCATCGGCAAAATGATGTTGGTCGTATAAAGGAAGAAGAAGAAGAAGGTACAAACACAGCGAGCACTATAAAGAAGAGAATCGATGAAGAATGTGAAGGAAAGCTGGATCGAACAACAGGCAACAACAACACAAAGAAAGCTCTTAAAATTGTGGAGGACTACCAAACAGAAGCAAAGTCAGAACTGTTCAGGACAAAGATGGTGACTGTCTCAGACAGGAAAAAGATTTGATGAAAAGATGGACTGAATATAGTTCTGTAATGAAATGTACACCATCGAAAAAAAAAGGGAAAAAAAAAAAAAAGCTCATTCCAGTGATAACAAGATTATCTGATGCGATGAACAAAAGTAATTTTTTCCTCAAGTTTTCAAAGAAGAGAGGGAAAGGAATGGGGGTTGGATGGGGGGAATTGTGACCAGCAGAAGTCCATGCTGTTTATCCATTACTGTGTTGTTTCCTTTGATAATTCAAAGTTAAATGACAGTGAGGCAGCACCCCCTCACAGGATTGGAACTCGCACTCGTTTACACTCATTGTTATGGTTGTGGCTGTTTTGCCATGTACAGAGCATGATGCAAAGCCAACTGCAATGAATTATAAACAAAGATGTGCAGATATGTAGTAAATGGTAAAGTTCTGGTATGGAATGTGTCAACTGTGTGTATTAATTTTCTCTGTGAGTGTGTATGTGTCACTGTGTGTGTGTGTGTGTGTGTAAATTTGTAAAGGACTCTTGACTCTTTTGTGCCAGATTCAGCTCAAGGAAACTTTCTGTGAGGGTAGGTTTCTTACTATTGGATGTGGAAACTGTCGATTTATAAGATACAATTTAGATCCTATAGTCTAACTCTTTAAAAGAAAATTTGGCTGGGCACCAAATTGTAAGGTAAGAAACCTTCCCATCTAGTTAGTATTTGCTGAAGCTGCATTATCTCTGGTCATTGTATCCATTCCATATGTTTGGGGTTTTTTTTTCCCTCGTCGTTCCAGACAACCATGGCAGACATCAAGCAGTTCCTGTACTCCTGGCTCTCGGCAAGCAGAAGATGATGCCAGAATATGAGTTCAGCTCAGGAGGAGGTCCCAAACATCGACAGCGCTTCAAGTGTGAGGTCAGAGTCGCCTTCATTCCACTCATACGTGCAGATGTTTTCATGTAGTGATACTTCTGCCTCATTAGTTGTGCTGAAGAATTTTGGCTTTTTTGTGTTGTAATTTTGCTTAAGGATGTGGTTTCTTTCACTTTCAAAACATGACCTTTTAAAAAAAAAAAAAAAGGCTTTTTTTTAACTGCTATGAATGTGACTACCGTGGTCTGTGTGTGGTCTGCTGAGCTATAGAAATCGAAGCTGTCAGCTGCTGTTGATGGCGATCCCTCATTCTGTCGACAGCTGCGTGTTGAAGGACTGGACTATGTGGCAGTGGGCAACTCCACCAGCAAGAAGGACGCCCAGTCCAATGCTGCTCGTGATTTTGTCAACTTCCTGGTGCGCATTGGAAAGATAGACGGCAAAGATGTGCCCACTGTGGTGAGTACAGCAGGCTGTCTGTCTGAATATGATAATTATAAGAACATAGCATTTATAAAGCGCCTCGCCAAGATTCTAGTCTCTGACAAAGAACAACATATATGTACCAACATTTCATATTGATAAACTTAGTACAAACACCTACCCAACCACAAACACTTACGCACTCATGAGCACGCGCGCACACACACGCATGCACACACGCACGCACGCATGCACACACACACACACACACACACACACACACACACACACACACACACACACACACACACACATACACACACACATATTAGCATGAAGCAGAGTCGGTTTTTGCTTGCTGATCAAGAAATTCCATTCAGCTGAACCTTTTTATATTTAAAAAAAAAAAAAAAAAAATTTTGGCAGAAGATATAGAAGTATGGTTAGACCAAGAAAAATTAGTTTAGGCAGAAAGACTGGTGATGTGCTGGAGTGTTCTGTTGGTACAGAGTGTGGGATACGGCCTGTGACTTGCACAGTTTGGGCAGAGACTAGCAATGTGTTGGAATATCCTGGTCCTACAGAGTGTGGGATACGGCCCGTGACTTGCAGTGTTTCGGCAGAAAGACTAGTAATGTGTTGGAATATCCTGGTCCTACAGAGTGTAGGATACGGCCCGTGACTTGCACAGTTTGGGCAGAAAGACTAGTAATGTGCTGGAATGTCCTGGTCCTACAGAGTGTGGGATACGGCCCGTGACTTGCAGTGTTTGGGCAGACACTAGTATGTGTTCGAATGTCCTGGTCCTACAGAGTGTGGGATACAGCCTGTGACGTGCAGTGTTTGGGCAGAAAGACTAGTAATGTGTTGGAATGTCCTGGCCCTACAGTGTGGGATACGGCCTGTGACTTGCAGTGTTGGGGCAGAAAGACTAGTAATGTGTTGCAGTGTTCTCTTCCTGCACAGTTTAGGAGAAAGGCTGGTAATGTGTTGGAGTGACCTGTTCCTACAGAGTGGGGGTATGACCTGTGACTTGCAGAGTTTGGGCAGAAAGACTAGTAATGCGTTGGAGTGCCCTGTTCCTACAGAAGGTGGGATGTGGCCAGAGACTTGCAGAGTTAAGGAGAAAGACTAGCAACGTGTTGGAAAGTCCTGGTCTTACAGAAGACGGGATATGGCCTGGAGACTTGCAGAGTTAAGGAGAAAGACTAGTAATGTGTTGGAAAGTCCTGGTGCTACAGAAGGTGGGATATGGCCTGTGACTTGCAGAGTTAAGGAGAAAGACTACTAATGTGTTGGAAAGTCTGGTCTTAAAGAAGGTGGGATATGGCCTGTGACTTGCACAGTTTGGGCAGAAAGACTAGTAACACATTGGAATGTCCTGTTCCCACAGAAGGTGGGATATGGCCTGTGACTGGCAGAGTGCGGGCAGAAAGACTAGTAATGTGTTGGAATGTCCTGGTCGTACAGAAGATGGGATATGGCCCTTGACTTGCAGAGTTCAGAGTCCTCAGGGAAGAGTTGATGGACCTGGTTTTCTAGATGATGTGGACTCCTGTCACGGCAGACCAGGGCAGGGCTCCATGTGTGATGACCCTGGGTCCAGAAGGGACCCAAGATAACTGATCTTCAAGTGATCCATGGCTTACACTGTTTGCCTAGCTCAACATGAGGTGGAGTGTCACCTGTGGCCCACAGCTGTGGATCAAGACTGGGGTGTCCTCTGAGCTGACTTGTGTGTTGTGGCCATGGAGTGCTGCATGCATGTAGGGTTGTCATCAGGTTGGGCTTGATGATGTGTTGAAAGAGATCTCAGACACCACGGGTGCCCACAGGCCTGTTTACTCTTAAGCTTTCTATTTTGTACTCATGTGTGGCAAAAATGTGACTGATATGACGAACTAAATGAAATATGTTGGAAAAAAAAATTCTGGAGACTAAGTGCTGGCAAGGTGAAAACGAATGCCGCCCCCTTCCCCTTCCCCCTCCATATTTTTACACAATTAGGAATTTTGTACACATGCTTTGTAGAAAATACACTCATTTGTTGTTGAAAAGTATGCCAATAGCAGTTTTAGGGGGAAACAGGTCTGTGCCCACTATGTCAGAAGGCTGGGAAGGAAGAGAGGTGTGGGGGTGACATGGGGATGGATGATGGGTGTGGTGATGGTGGCAGCCACCACTGTGTCAGAAGGCGGGGAAGGAAGAGAGGAGAGGTGTGTGTGAGTGACATGGAGATGGTGATGTCGACAGCCATCACCGATGCCGGCGGCGCCGGAAGGCGGGGAAGGAGGATTGGGTCAACTGCCTGAAGGAATGCTGGCTCCCCACGAGAAGCTGGGACTGGGTGAGACCACTGCTGGTGTTTGTGTTCTCTGTGTGCGTGTGTGTGTGTGTGTGTATGTGTGTATATGTGTATGTGTTTTTGTGTATGTGTTTGTGTATGTGTGTGTATGTGTATGTGTTTGTGTGTGTGTGTGTGTGCGCGTGTGTGTGTATGTGCGATTATGTGTGTGCGCGTATGTGTGTGCGTTCGGGCATGTACATGTAGATATGAGTGTTTGCAGAGATGTGAATGTATTAATAGTTATGTATGTGTGAGTATGCCATGCACCAGTGTGTGTGTGTGTGTCTGTGTGTGTCTGTGTGTGTGTCTGCATGCGCACAAGTAGATATGAGTGTTTGCATAGATGTGAGTGTGTTCGTATGTATCATTGTATGTATGTGAGTATTTCATGCGCCAGTGTGTTTGCATGTGTGTGTGTGTGCGTGTGTGTGTGTGTGTGTGTGTGTGTGTGTGTGCGTGTATGTCTGTGCATGTATGGTTATGTGTTTAGAGAAAGAGAGAACGAATAAGAAAAGGATGAAGGAGGGGCGGGCTCAAGAAGGAAAGGAAGGGGGAAGGAGTGAGAGACTGCCGAGGAAAAAACTGTCCTGAGCTTATCATGATTTTGTGAAATGGTTTTTACACACAACTAAAGCTCGGTCTGAAAATACACTGGTATCAGTCTGTGTGTGTCCATTATATTTATAACCTGATGTACTTCATGCAAAAGTACAATTGCTTTCACGCTTTGCTGTCATGTGTATACATATGAACATGAACAAGATAGCTTTGAAGGAAGTGGAAAAACCAGGACATTGTCCATGAAGAAAAAGGGAACAAGAAGTCCAGAAAAAGAAGACTAGGACTGGTAAGAGAGGGAAAAAGAAATGTAAACAGGACACTGGCTTTTAACATTGAAGAGAAACTGGATTCAGTGGAGAACTAAGAGGAGGTAGGGTGGTGGTGGTGGTGGAGAAAACTATGGAATTGAATTGTAAAAGAAATTTTAAGTAACTCCGCCGGTTAACATTGATAAACAAAGCACAAGACAAAACATGACGCGTTTCGACCTCATAGGTCTTCTTCAGGCAAGATTAACAACATTCAGGATGATGAAAAAACAAAGAAAGAGCCATCACTAACCTTCTCATATTTGGCGCAAGATGGGCGTTGAATCTGTTTCAGTTTATTTCTCATTTCTGCCTGCAGTCACCTCACTTTGAAACTTATGGAATTAAAGGTAAACCTTGCAGAAACTTACCATGAACGTGCACACATTCATGTGAACATGTCTGTGTACGGATTCACAATCACTTTATTTATTTTCTGGTGAAAAACCTCCTGTGAATGGCTGCCAAGTTAGCGCAAATATTGCTCACGACTTAAATGATTTACTTACTCCATTGAATTAAATGATTTACTTACTCCATTGAATTGCCGTAGCTTCAGAAACACGAGTACCGGCTGTTGACTTGTTTCATTGTTGTGATCAGTAGCCAATGAGAAAGTGTGGTTCTCGGACGTCGGCTGTTGTCTTTCGGCATCCTGGAATTCAGGGCAATAGTTGGCGGAAGGCAGCTGTCAGAAAATAACCTGCTGATGCTAAGACTGCCACTAACCCCAAGGAAATACTTTTCTGAAGTTTTTTGTTGCTTTAGTCTCAAAACAATACGCATGACTTCCATTGTTGAATGCTAGTGTGGCCTATGCCAGACCTGTGCCAAGAGTTCAAATTGTCTTGGTGACCTTGGTGACGTGTGTCAGTTTTCTTCAGGTTGGTGGTTGTACAGCATAGAACATTGCTGACAAATGTTAGTCTATAACTGACAGATAGGCAGAACATTGAATAGATGAAGGGGGTAGGCCTTTTTGCTTAAGACAGAAACTCGTGTTCGCAAATATTTACTGAAACATGCGCATGCATGTGCAACTCAGATACACAGGTACACACAGTGAGGTATGGGGTCGGGGGGGGGGGGAGAGACGGCGAGATTGCAGTGAGAGGGGATGGACAAAGCGTTGTTGACCCTGGTGGATGTGGTATATCATGGTGTTGTCTTCATCACCCAACAGACAGTGGGGGGGCAGCACAGGGCCCTCAGGTCCTCTGAGAGAGTACCCTCTGTACCAGCGTGGACCCCCTCAAGAGTACCTGGATCGTCGCTGAGAAACGCCGCCTGGAGGAGGTATGTTAAGGGCTGTGCAGAAACCACTGGGAGGGGGGCATACCTATGACCCTTTCCTCATTCCCCCTGACGGTTTTCAAGAAGAAAGAAATGGATAGAAACGGGATTGGGGAGGGGGTGTTGTTGGAAGAGGAAGGGAAAGCAGGCAGAGCAGAGATTGCAGACAAAATACCAAAAGTGTTTAAAGGGAGGGAATCTTGATTATTAGAATGTTTTATAAGCTTATGATTTTGGTTCTTGTAGTTCATTGATGACGCAGGGTTTTGTACCTGATGTTCTGTTTTGAGACCAGTTGTAAGGATCTTGGTTTATTTTTCAGTATGGTTAAATCCCTGTACAGTTCTTGAAGTTCATTGTTGCTGCAGGGTTTTGTACCTAATGTTCTGTTTGAGACCAGGTCTTAACCCTCTTCAGCATGCACTTAGCTTAGTTACACCGAAAACAATCGGCAAGATAGGTAACTCCGTAATTTGAACATGGTTACCCAATTAAAAAAATAATTTAAAAGAGAGGAAAGGAAAGAATGAAATGAAAATAATTTTTAAAATTCCTAGGAATATATATGTTGCTATATATCGTAAGTTTGAAGAATGTCACATGAGCCATTTACTCGGGGAAAAAAAAAATCTTTTTCTTCAGAACTTTCTTACGAATCGTTGTTCATCATACCTGGAACCTCATCCCAGTCGAAATCTAGGTCACTCTAAGCTTCATTACCCAGCACTTTCACTAAGTCTTATGCCGTAAATCCTACAAATCACAGTATCTTCATCACTAAATCTCATTATAGAACGGCAGAAATCAAGGTTAGCCATGGTGAAAAACAGCATTTCGACTTCAAAACTTTAAAAAATTCGTAACTCGAGAACCACGGCACGCATCGACTCGCGTTTTTTTTTTTTTTTTTTTTTTGCAGACAGAAGTAAATGGCTACAGGAAGAAGGAAGTCATGTTCTCGCCAGATTTCCTTTTCTACGAGAAACATGGCGGCGCCCATTGTTGCCACGTGT
>JADBJO010009762.1:15000-40457 GCA_016801955.1 Conus betulinus
GCCTTTGCTTTGATTTGTTTGTCCGTCATATACAATTAGAGCAAATTGCAGAATGCGATATCAAACAGACTGACTGATGTGAAGAGACTCAACCCTTTCAGTGCCAAGAAAGGAAACTGGATGTGCACCTGTCATGCCTTAGCCTTTAGATAAGCTCCATGGATGAAATGACTGTGCACCATCTGAAGGCATTGAAAGGGTTATGTTTCTTCCCGTTTCGTTTGATTTTTTCTATCCCGACCATACCTGGCAGTTTGAGCTTTGGGGCAGTGGCAATTGAAGAGAGTGGGATCTGTGTTATCAAACCTGGGATTCAAACTGAGGAAAGATCACAAAGAGGCCACATCAGTGCAGGCCTAGGAGAAGCACTGACCATCATGAACCCAGTTCACCCCCACAGCAGAGGAGCCACCCCAAAGCTCAAACTGCCAGTCGTGGGGGGGGGGATGTTGACTTGGGCTGGTCAGCGGAGCACGGTGACTGGGAGGAGAGCAGAGCTTCCACCGTTTTGTTCCGTGATGCCCGCCCTCTGGAGAGAGAACCAGAGACTGGCATCACCTTTGTCTGGAGATGGGGGGACACACACACCTGACCTTCCTGTAGGGGGCAGAGGGTAGCGCTCTGTACAGTGCTAGGGACACTCCTGACCTTCCTGTAGGGGTTTAGAGGGTAGCTCTGTACAGTGCCAGGGGACACACCTGACCTTCCTGTAGGGGGCAGAGGGTAGTGCTCTGTACAGTGCCAGGGGACACACCTGACCTTCCTGTAGGGGACAGAGGGTAGCTAGCGCTGTGTACAGTGCCAGGGGACACACCTGACCTTCCTGTAGGGGGCAGAGGGTAGCTGTGTACAGTGCCAGGGGACACACCTGACCTTCCTGTAGGGGGCAGAGGGTAGTGCTCTGTACAGTGCCAGGGGACACACCTGACCTTCCTGTAGGGGGCAGAGGGTAGCGCTGTGTACAGTGCTAGGGACACTCCTGACCTTCCTGTAGGGGGCAGAGGGTAGCGCTGTGTACAGTGCCAGGGGACACACCTGACCTTCCTGTAGGGGGCAGAGGGTAGTGCTCTGTACAGTGCTGGGGACACACCTGACCTTCCTGTAGGGGGCAGAGGGTAGCGCTGTGTACAGTGCCAGGGGACACACCTGACCTTCCTGTAGGGGGCAGAGGGTAGTGCTCTGTACAGTGCTGGGGACACTCCGACCTTCCTGTAGGGGGGCAGAGGGTAGCGCTCTGTACAGTGCCAGGGGACACACCTGACCTTCCTGTAGGGGACAGAGGGTAGCGCTCTGAACAGTGCCAGGGGACACACCTGACCTTCCTGTAGGGGGCAGAGGGTAGCTGTGTACAGTGCCAGGGGACACACCTGACCTTCCTGTAGGGGGGACAGAGGGTAGCTCTGTACAGTGCTGGGGACACACCTGACCTTCCTGTAGGGGACAGAGGGTAGCTCTGTACAGTGCCAGGGGACACACCTGACCTTCCTGTAGGGGGCAGAGGGTAGCGCTGTGTACAGTGCCAGGGGACACACCTGACCTTCCTGTAGGGGACAGAGGGTAGCGCTCTGTACAGTGCCAGGGGGACACACCTGACCTTCCTGTAGGGGACAGAGGGTAGCGCTGTGTACAGTGCCAGGGGACACACCTGACCTTTCCTGTAGGGGGCAGAGGGTAGTGCTCTGTACAGTGCTGGGGACACTCCGACCTTCCTGTAGGGGGCAGAGGGTAGCGCTCTGTACAGTGCCAGGGGACACACCTGACCTTCCTGTAGGGGACAGAGGGTAGCGCTCTGAACAGTGCCAGGGGACACACCTGACCTTCCTGTAGGGGGCAGAGGGTAGCTGTGTACAGTGCCAGGGGACACACCTGACCTTCCTGTAGGGGGCAGAGGGTAGCGCTGTGTACAGTGCCAGGGGACACACCTGACCTTCCTGTAGGGGACAGAGGGTAGCGCTCTGTACAGTGCCAGGGGACACACCTGACCTTCCTGTAGGGGACAGAGGGTAGCGCTGTGTACAGTGCCAGGGGACACACCTGACCTTCCTGTAGGGGGCAGAGGGTAGCGCTGTGTACACAGTGCCAGGGGACACACCTGACCTTCCTGTAGGGGACAGAGGGTAGCGCTCTGTACAGTGCCAGGGGACACACCTGACCTTCCTGTAGGGGCAGAGGGTAGCGCTGTGTACAGTGCCAGGGGACACACCTGACCTTCCTGTAGGGGTTAGAGGGTAGCGCTGTGTACAGTGCCAGGGGACACACCTGACCTTCCTGTAGGGGACAGAGGGTAGCTGTGTACAGTGCCAGGGGACACACCTGACCTCCTGTAGGGGGCAGAGGGTAGCGCTGTGTACAGTGCCAGGGGACACACCTGACCTTCCTGTAGGGGACAGAGGGTAGCTGTGTACAGTGCCAGGGGACACACCTGACCTTCCTGTAGGGGACAGAGGGTAGCGCTCTGAACAGTGCCAGGGGACACACCTGACCTTCTTGTAGGGGGCAGAGGGTAGCGCTCTGTACAGTGCCAGGGGACACACCTGACCTTCCTGTAGGGGACAGAGGGTAGCGCTCTGTACAGTGCCAGGGGACACACCTGACCTTCCTGTAGGGGACAGAGGGTAGCGCTCTGAACAGTGCCAGGGGGACACACCTGACCTTCTTGTAGGGGGCAGAGGGTAGCGCTCTGTACAGTGCTGGGGACACACCTGACCTTCCTGTAGGGGACAGAGGGTAGTAGCGCTCTGTACAGTGCCAGGGGGACACACCTGACCTTCCTGTAGGGGACAGAGGGTAGCGCTCTGTACAGTGCCAGGGGACACACCTGACCTTCCTGTAGGGGACAGAGGGTAGCTGTGTACAGTGCTGGGGACACACCTGACCTTCCTGTAGGGGACAGAGGGTAGCTGTGTACAGTGCCAGGGGACACACCTGACCTTCCTGTAGGGGACAGAGGGTAGCGCTGTGTACAGTGCCAGGGGACACACCTGACCTTCCTGTAGGGGGCAGAGGGTAGCGCTGTGTACAGTGCCAGGGGACACACCTGACCTTCCTGTAGGGGACAGAGGGTAGCTGTGTACAGTGCTGGGGACACACCTGACCTTCCTGTAGGGGACAGAGGGTAGCTGTGTACAGTGCCAGGGGACACACCTGACCTTCCTGTAGGGGGCAGAGGGTAGCGCTGTGTACAGTGCCAGGGGACACACCTGACCTTCCTGTAGGGGACAGAGGGTAGCTGTGTACAGTGCCAGGGGACACACCTGACCTTCCTGTAGGGGACAGAGGGTAGTGCTCTGTACAGTGCTGGGGACACACCTGACCTTCCTGTAGGGGGCAGAGGGTAGTGCTCTGTACAGTGCTGGGGACACACCTGACCTTCCTGTAGGGGGCAGAGGGTAGTGCTCTGTACAGTGCTGGGGACACACCTGACCTTCCTGTAGGGGACAGAGGGTAGCTGTGTACAGTGCCAGGGGACACACCTGACCTTCCTGTAGGGGACAGAGGGTAGCGCTGTGTACAGTGCCAGGGGACACACCTGACCTTCCTGTAGGGGGCAGAGGGTAGCGCTCTGTACAGTGCCAGGGGACACACCTGACCTTCCTGTAGGGGACAGAGGGTAGCGCTGTGTACAGTGCCAGGGGACACACCTGACCTTCCTGTAGGGGACAGAGGGTAGCTGTGTACAGTGCCAGGGGACACACCTGACCTTCCTGTAGGGGGCAGAGGGTAGCGCTGTGTACAGTGCCAGGGGACACACCTGACCTTCCTGTAGGGGGCAGAGGGTAGCGCTGTGTACAGTGCCAGGGGACACACCTGACCTTCCTGTAGGGGACAGAGGGTAGCTGTGTACAGTGCCAGGGGACACACCTGACCTTCCTGTAGGGGCAGAGGGTAGCGCTCTGTACAGTGCCAGGGGACACACCTGACCTTCCTGTAGGGGGCAGAGGGTAGCGCTCTGTACAGTGCTGGGGACACACCTGACCTTCCTGTAGGGGGCAGAGGGTAGCGCTGTGTACAGTGCCAGGGGACACACCTGACCTTCCTGTAGGGGACAGAGGGTAGCGCTCTGTACAGTGCTAGGGTCACTCCTGACCTTCCTGTAGGGGACAGAGGGTAGCGCTGTGTACAGTGCCAGGGGACACACTGACCTTCCTGTAGGGGGCAGAGGGTAGCGCTGTGTACAGTGCCAGGGGACACACCTGACCTTCCTGTAGGGGACAGAGGGTAGCGCTCTGTACAGTGCTAGGGTCACTCCTGACCTTCCTGTAGGGGACAGAGGGTAGCGCTGTGTACAGTGCCAGGGGACACACCTGACCTTCCTGTAGGGGACAGAGGGTAGCGCTCTGTACAGTGCCAGGGGACACACCTGACCTTCCTGTAGGGGGCAGAGGGTAGCGCTCTGTACAGTGCCAGGGGGACACACCTGACCTTCCTGTAGGGGACAGAGGGTAGCGCTCTGTACAGTGCCAGGGGACACACCTGACCTTCCTGTAGGGGGCAGAGGGTAGCGCTCTGTACAGTGCCAGGGGACACACCTGACCTTCCTGTAGGGGGCAGAGGGTAGCGCTCTGTACATTGCTGGGGACACACCTGACCTTCCTGTAGGGGGCAGAGGGTAGCGCTCTGTACAGTGCCAGGGGACACACCTGACCTTCCTGTAGGGGACAGAGGGTAGCGCTGTGTACAGTGCCAGGGGACACACCTGACCTTCCTGTAGGGGACAGAGGGTAGCTCTGTATAGCACTGGGGGAGAAGGGTGAGGGTGAGCTGTGAGTGACACAGGGGGTGAGGTCCTGGGAGAGACTGATAAGGGACCTACTCTACACAGTAGTAATAGGGTTTGAGAGACGACATTGGGGGGAAGCGTTCCTTTTTGGGAAAGCTGATACTCAGGAGTCAAAACGTGTTAAAAATATTGCCACTTCAGTGACATGTGCACACACAAAAAGCCACAGAAAAAACATTGCCATGCGAGTGATGGATCATGGTGATGACTCGCAGTGCAATGGTTGGAATGACATTGAACATTCAGCAGTAGACTGTCAAAAGTCGTCGCTTTTAAAAGCAAAACAAAATTTGCAGTTAGTTTTCATAACAGCCGAAAGATGAGGGAAAAAAATAAAAACATTGCCAGGTGAGTGAGAGCTGAGTGTGTCCACTCCCCGAGCAATGGCTGACAGCGTGCACAGAAGTCTGCTGGATGGGTCGTTGACGTCCTGCATCCCTCTGTGTGGATGTGGGGGCAGCCAGACAGTGTACTGCCGGCACACACACACACACACACACACACATTCCAGGACACAAAACATTGCCACGCGAGTGAGCAGTTGGGCAGTCACTCGCCTTGCAATGGGAGTGGTGTGTGGGGACGTGTAGGGTGGGAAGTGTGTGTGTGTGTGTGTCACCATCTCAGCCTGTCTCAGTGAAGCTCTTTCTTCACAGTCGCCCGCTCCGCTGACCAGCCCCTAAACTGGAGGAGTGGAGGCTTTGACCAGCCGTCTCATGCCGTAAAGTCTGGCCGTTTTCTCAAAGTGTTTGGCCTGGGGGTTGGGTTTGGATGGTGGTGTTTTGTCATTGTTTTTACTGTGTATGGTTGAAGATGCTGCATATACTCGTTTCCCTGTCAGAAAAATGTTAGTGCTATGCGTTGTTTAGGTCTGGTTGTCATGTTTCTTGATTTTCCTGGTTCATTGTGTGTGTTTGATTGTTTCTTTTGTCTGTGGCTTCATATGTTGTCTGGTGTGTTGTTACATGCTGTGACGATGTCTGTGACTTCATGTGTTGTCTGGTGTGTTACCATGCTGTGACGATGTCTGTGAATTCATGTGTGTTGTCTGGTGTGTTACCATGCTGTGACGATGTCTGTGACTTCATGTGTTGTCTGGTGTGTTACCATGCTGTGACGATGTCTGTGAATTCATGTGTTGTCTGGTGTGTTACCATGCTGTGACGATGTCTGTGACTTCATGTGTTGTCTGGTGTGTTACCATGCTGTGACGATGTCTGTGACTTCATGTGTTGTCTGGTGTGTTACCATGCTGTGATGATGTCTGTGACTTCATGTGTTGTCTGGTGTGTTACCATGCTGTGATGATGTCTGTGCCTTCATGTGTTGTCTGGTGTGTTACCATGCTGTGATGGTGTCTGTGGCTTCATGTGTTGTCTGGTGTGTTACCATGCTGTGATGAAGTATGTGACTTCATGTGTTGTCTGGTGTGATGATGTTTGTGACTTGATGTGTTGTCTGGTGTGTTACCATGGTGTGATGAAGTATGTGAGTTCATGTGTTGTCTGGTGTCTATTTTCTTTAAGCTGTCCCATGTCCCGTTGATTATCTTCATAGTGGAAACTCTTTCAGTGGCCGATGTGGACACTGATGTTGACTTTGGTGTAACCTGTGTAAACCTCCCCACTCAGCTTCTTGTTCTTTTCCTTTTCTTTTTTTTCTTCTCCTCTTCATGATCCCTTCTTCCACAATGCCTCTCTCACTCCGTTGTGTGCATGCACATGTGCACCTCCACTGGAAATGCTTATGAAACACTTTTCATACAGGTTTCTTTGAGGATGAAATCTTGACATGCTGTTTTTTCTCCAAATCGTCTTAAACTTGGGGTATCTACTGAAATAGGCTGTACCCCAGGCTCTGCTTATTAGATGAAAGTGGTAGGCTGTGCTGAACATGGAATTCAAAGTAAAAAAACTGTTGATGTCGGGCTTCTTTACTAGTTCTGTCTTTGGGTTTTGCCATGATTGAACAGAAACTGGGAAGGGTGAGAAATAATACGGGCTGGTCTTAGAGTTGGTGGGTTGTAAGTTTTCCAAAAAGCTGTATCCCCCCAAATCAGTTCTGGTCATCACCCCATTGGGGAGATTGTGTGTGGGTATCTTCAAATGGGCAAGATGTCATCCCATTGGAGAGAGATTGTGTATGGGTAACTTCAGGTGGGCAAGATGGAGATGTCATCCCATTGGGGAGATTGTGTATGGGTATCTTCAGATGGGCAAGATGTCATCCCATTGGGAGATTGTGTGTGGGTATCTTCAGATGGGCAAGATGGAGATGTCATCCCATTGGGGAGATTGTGTGTGGGTAACTTCAGATGGGCAAGATGTCATCCCATTGGGAGATAGTGTGTGGGTATCTTAAGATGGGCAAGATGGAGATGTCATCCCATTGGGGAGATTGTGTGTGGGGGTATCTTCAGGTGGGCAAGATGTCACTATCCCATTGGGGAGATTGTGTGTGGGTATCTTCAGATGGGCAAGATGGAGATGTCACCCCATTGGGGAGATTGTGTGTGGGTATCTTCAGATGGGCAAGATGTCATCCCATTGGGGAGATTGTGTGTGTGGGGGTATCTTCAGATGGGCAAGATGTCATCCCATTGGGGAGATTGTGGGTATCTTCAGATGGGCAGGATGTCATCCCATTGGGGAGATTGTGTGTGGGTATCTTCAGATGGGCAAGATGGAGATGTCACCCCATTGGGGAGATTGTGTGTGTGGGTATCTTCAGATGGGCAAGATGTCATCCCATTGGGGAGATTTGTGTGTGGGTATCTTCAGATGGGCAAGATGTCATCCCATTGGGGAGATTGTGGGTATCTTCAGATGGGCAAGATGTCATCCCATTGGGGAGATTGTGGGTATCTTCAGATGGGCAAGATGTCATCCCATTGGGGAGATTGTGGGTATCTTCAGATGGGCAGGATGTCATCCCATTGGGGAGATTGTGTGTGGGTATCTTCAGATGGGCAAGATGGTGTGGGAGTCTGCAGTTCCTGAACAGTAAGGCAAAAGCAAGATTTTATTGTTGTTCTTCTTTTTGTTTTGTATTGGTTCAGTGAAGCATGATTAAAAAAAGAAAAGGATGACTTGACTATCATGAAAAGAAATTTTCAGGGCTGCTCCCATCCCTTATTGAAAGTTTTAGGGCAGCATATTGCAAACACTGCAGCAATTGCAAGAAGCTCTTTCGCCGGAAAGGTACAGAAGTTTTCAAAAGGTGACTTCCTGTCAAGCCGCTGTTTGGCCTGTGATGGTGATCGAGTGAATGTGTAAGAGAGAGAAAGCAAAAAAGAAAACAGATGAAGTGCTGGATATTTAAGAAAGAAAGAAACAAACAAACAAAATAACGGAAAAAAAAAAAAATGATGTTTTAAAATGAATTGGCAAGAATCTTGAAAAAAAAAACTTTTGGGGAGTAGGAATGGCTGAATGAAGTTGGTGACACTGGGCTGGCATACAAACTTGGGTTCCTCAAGATCAACATTGCCACAGGTCCAGTTGTATTCATATCATTGATGGTTGAAGTTTGGCTCTGGCGGAATAAACATCAGCGGCTTTTCAGGCAAAGGATCTCAGGTAGACCTAAAAGGATGTGCTGTCTGCACTGTGGAGCCTGAGGGCACTCCCTTCACCATTTGTGCCAAATACCTGTTCAGAAGAACGTTGAAGTTATCGCTGTTTCGTATTTTCTGTGTCAGCGAATGACAGCTCTGGATTGAAAATAGTGTTGAAATGTTTTGGATTTTTTTTTTCTCCTCCCCCACCCCCATTCCCCCTCTTTTCCCCTTTTTTATGTTTTTGTTTTGTTTTGTTTGTTTGTTTGTTTGTTTAAGGTAAACATTTAATGTAGCTTTTCAGACTCTGTAATACATGCTCGTAAGAGTATACACTTTAAAGTGTTAGAGTTAGAAGTAGGTCATGATAAGTTGCCAGAAAATGGTTTCAGGATCACTTCTTGTTTATGATGATTTTCAAGATAGTTAGGATCACCACGTCACTTCTTGTTTTTTATGATGATTTTCAAGATAGTTAGGATCGCCACGTCACTTCTTGTTTTATGATGATTTTCAAGATAGTTAGGATCGCCACGTCACTTCTTGTTTTATGATGATTTTCAAGATAGTCAGGATGGCCACGTCACTTCTTTTTTTTATGATGATTTTCAAGATAGTTAGGATCGCCACGTCACTTCTTGTTTTATGATGATTTTCAAGATAGTTAGGATCACCACGTCACTTCTTGTTTTATGATGGATTTTCAAGATAGTTAGGATCGCCACCATTGAATTGCATTACAGGTCAGGTAGGAAGGCCACAATCGAATTTCTGGATTGGTGGAATGGCCACAGTTGAATTTCTGCATCGGTAGAATGGCCACAGTTTACTATTACCATTTGTAGAATAGCTACAGTTTACTTTCAGTACCAGTAGATTGGCCCAGTTCCATTTCACCATTGGTAGGATGGCCACGGTTCAGTTTTGCCATTGGCAGCATGGCTGTAATTCAGTTTCTGCATTTGTAGGATGGCCATACTTAATTTCAGGATTGGTAGGATGGCTATAATTCAATTTTAGGATTGGTAGGTTGGCCATTATTCAATTTCAGGATTGGTAGGATGGCTATAATTCAATTCCAGGCTTGGTAGAATGGCCATAATTCAATTCCAGGATTGGTAGCATGGCTATTATTCAATTTTAGGATTGGTAGGTTGGCCATTATTCAATTTCAGGATTGGTAGAATGGCTATTATTCAATTTCAGGATTGGTAGAATGGCAATTATTCAATTTTAGGATCGGTGGGACGGCTGTTATTCAGTTTCAGGATTGGTAGGATGACCACTATTCAATTTCAGGATTGGTAGGATGAGTATGATTAAGTTTCAGGATTGGTGGGATGGCCACAGTTCAGTTTCAGGATCAGTAACTGAGTAAGACAGCCACAGTTCAGTTTCAGGATCAGTAACTTGAGTAAGACAGCCACAGTTCAGTTCAGATTTGGGAGTGCATCCAACCTCCCAACACTGTTGTACTACTGTTTGTCTCCTCCCTGTCTGTGGGGAAGGTAGAATGCGTGTCAAGGTTGGTAGAGTGCAAGACTGTGTCGTGTATGTTTCTGCTGTGTGTCTCACTGTGACATGGTGTGTGTTGTCACCAGGAGTTTTGTGGCAGAAATGGGCTTCTTCGTCAAGAAAGCCAACCAGCGTAAGTCATCATTTTTTTGTTGTCTTCTGTCAGATTCTCTGTGTGTGTGTGTGTGTGTGTGTGTGTGTGTTTGTGAAGGCATGATTTGTGTTTGCGTCTGAGTGTGTGTGTGTGTGCATATGTGTGTGTGTGTGTGTGTGTGTGTGTGTGTGTGTGTGTGTGTGTGTGTGTGTGAAGACATGGTTTGGCGTGTGTCTGTGTGTTTGCATGTGCTCAAACATTCCTCTCTCTCCCAGTATAGACAGTGTGTGTGTGTGTGTGTGTGTATGTGCGTGCAGAAATCCATGCGCGAGAGCACGGCTCAAACAAGCAGACGGCCTCCAAGTCTTGTGCACTGTCATTGGTTCGACAGCTCTTTCACACCTGGGAGTCATTGAAGCCTACAGTGGCGAGAAGAAAAAGAAGAAAGACTCCGACAATGTGAGACTTGACAGATATAGAAGGTGCATGTTGTGTGTGTGTGGGGGGGGGGGGGGGGGAGGTGGAGGAGAAGGGTCCGCATAGAAATAGTGAGTGCTATGTATGTGGTCAGTTTGAATTTAAATAGCACATCTCCAGGTAGTTTTGTGTTTCTGAAGGAGCATGCATTTAATTGAAGAGATGAGGTTTTTGTTTGGTTTTGTGTGTGTGTGTGTGTGTGTGTGTGTGTGTGTGTGTGTGTGTGTGTGTGTGTGTGTGTTCCTTTCTTCAGAAGTGTGTGCTAGAATAGTTTGAAAAAAGTTTTTTTTTTACTGAAGATGATTTTGGAGTAAGTCCTTACTGTGTGTGTTTCAGCCGCGGTTGTACCAAGTGTCCTTGACCTGATACAGCAGACTGACCAAGTGCTGTGTACTGTGTGTGTTTCAGCTGCCGCCCTATGAAGTGGCCCTGAGTCCTGACCTCATACAGCAGATTGACCAGGTCCTGGAGTCCTGGGCCATCACACCCATCGGCCCGGTTGGTAGACACTGTGGGGAAAACTTGAAAAAAAGAAGGGAAAAAAAAAACAAAGAGAGAGAGGGTGGAGTGGGGTTGCACAGAGGGGTCATAGCATCACAGTGTCTCAGGTCACTGTGGTTTGTATGTCAAGTCATTTTCACTGTTTGTTGTGTGGGTGGTGGTGTTCATGTGTTTGTGTGTCAGGAGGTGTGTATACACGAACCTGTTGAATATGTCTCTGCTGATCAGGGGCAGGGCATGGGGGCTGTTTTTGTCCTCAAGATGCAAGTTCACACCATCACACATTGTGTTAAAACATTGGAGGGAAGTAACTTGGATAGAATGTCCTGCTGAAGTGGCTCCCATTCATTTGACTTTATGATCAGTCAGTCAAGGCGCAATTCTGCATCGTCTTTTTTTTTCAAGGAAAGGTGATTGTGGTACAGAGACTGACTTAAAGCTGGTCAGGCTCTGGTTGAGGTCCTGAGTGAGTCTGGTGATGATTTGACCAGAATAGGATGAATCAGTTGGTGAAACTGATGGGTCTGACCAGGACAGTCAGTGAAGCAAGAACATTAAAGGAGCGTGTGCTCAGCTGCTTCATAGAGGAACTAGCCCACAACTTGTGGCATTGACAGGCCTGTGCACCACCAGGTCAAGCAGGTTTCTTAGAAGATCTGGCATATGTGACAGCAGCGTATCATGAAATACCGATAGCTCTCTGTAACACACACAAACGTTTCGGCATCTTGGGATGTAAAGTGTGTCTGCTGCTAACATTCAAACACAGAGTGATGCAGAAAACACCTAAGTCCGATTTTGTCAGAGTATTAAAAAAGTTGAAACAGTGCATCATTCCATACAGTTTTTGGTGTGTGGTAGGATGATTCAGAGATGCCAAGCACTATACTTTTGGCACAGCATGCTACAGTTTTGTTGGCAGAGGGACACTGCTGCACTTTCACTTTGTGTCAAAAGGCTGCACCAAAAATACAGAAATTGTGGAGGGCAGAAAGGTGGGAAACTCTTCCATGGATTTGATGATGGTTTAAACGGAATCAGTATAATCCAGATCTTTAGATTGTAGACTTATAAAAATAAAAACTGGCCAGGTTTTGAGAGGAGAAGAGTAAAAAGCAGAATGAAAATTGTTTAAGGCAATGATGCCGTTGGCTGTTTTGAATTTTGTGGGTCAAACCAAAACCATGTGATAATTGGTAAGATTTCCCCCTGCTTAGTCCATGACCGTGTCGCATGCTTAGTCCATGACTGTGTCACGTGCAAAGCGGAATGCGACTGAAAGTGCTGTAACATCTGACTTGCCAGTCATTAGGGATGCCACAATGATAGTGTCACCAAAAACTCCAGCAAAGAAAAATCCTTGCTGCAGCTTACTACAGTGTCACATACTAGTGCAACGTTTTATGTGGAATGGTATACTGAGAATGTCCAGATGCTGCTGCTCTCTGTGGTTTTGAAGTCATGGGCAGCTGGATGAGGATACTGCAGTGGTAAGATGAATTGTTTGGCTAAACAGCGTGTGAGATGGGGGAGTGCAGTGAAGCGTCTCTTCTTCCTGCAGAGCAGCCTCAAGGGGCCAGGCTGGAAAGACTGCTCTGGCAGTCAGCTAGAAAGGGGGGGTCAGGGGAAAAGAAAAATGGGTGGCAGAGTTTTACAGTTATCACAAAACTGACGGCTCAGATCGGTGCTGTGGTGTGCTGGTTTTGCTGAGCTGATGTGTACATCATCAGCGTATGTATGTGTGAGACAGAAAGCCCGTGAGACTGAGTGTGTTAGTATGTGAGGCTTACAAGGATGAAGTGTGTATGTGCATGTGTGTGTGTGTGTGTGTTTGTGTGTGTGTGTGTGTGTGTGTTGTGTGTGTGCGTGTGTGTGTGTGTGTGTAAATTGCTAACATCAGTGCATTTTTATGCACATGTATGTGCAGTGAAAACTAAGTTTATGAAAAATAAAAAAATTACATCTTTTGGTGTGTGCAGTTTTGTGTACATTTGAATGTGTGTGCACGCACGTGCATTTGTCCCTGCTCATGTGTGCATGTCGAGTTTTTCCACCAGAGAACATAACCTCACCCCCTGCCTGCTTTGTGTCAGACGAAACAGGAGGGCATGGAGGAAGGTCAGTGCCAGTCACTCATCGTCCAGGAGTCGCTGGAGGAGTTTGAACCCGCGGCCAGAAGGACCACGGCGGGCGTGGTGCCCTGGTCCCCCCGCAGGAGAACTGGAACGCCTGGGCCAACTGCAACATCGACGAAGGACCCCTGGCCACTGTGAGTCCTAGTGGGCAAAGTGGAGGTGTGGGGGCTGTACCCTTAACTAAAGCCAGAATGCTGAAATTTATCTGAAGCCAGAATACTGGAATTTATCTCTAAAGCCAGAATGCTGAAATTTAATAAATAATAATAATAATTAAATTTTATATGCATCCCATCTCTGATGAGCTCAAAGCGCTTACAAAGTGTGAATAGAGGCATAAAATTGATCTACAAAGCTAGAAAGCTGAAATATATCTGTAAAGCCAGAATGCAGAAATTTCTCTATAAGCCAGAATGCTGAAATACATGTATAAAGCCAGAAGATGAAATTTCTCTATGAAGCCAGAATGCTTAAATTTTTTTTTTTTTTTTTTTTTTAATTTTTTTTTGCTGTCCCAACCTCTGTGCCACCTCAGAGGCAGTGCACCCACACCGCTCATTCCGACACCCTGTCCACAGCCACGGCCCGGTCGGCCCTGCCGCAGCCCCACCGGCAATCCACAGGGAGCAGTCAATGTCAAGTCGTCAAGAGGCAACCCACCGGAGGAGACACTGCACTGCCACCGAGTCACTTCAGTGGTGTTCAGTGGCGCCTGTTCTGATCTAACATACGCAGGACACCACCTACTAAGCCCCCTTCTGATGACAATAATTGCTTAGTCGCGGAGCCGGCGTGAGTGAGCTCTCCCTCCAGAGGGCGCCACCACGTTCATCCAACGACAGCCCCCATGGACTCGCCGATACCGGTGACCCCGACGGAACCAAACCAAGGCCACAGACGTGGGAGGACATCGAAACTGAGGTCACCATGAGAGCAGGGCATGAAGGGGCCACAGAATTTGAGACTTTTTTTTTTTATGCTGATCGATGAGAATGAGGATGATTATGATGATGCTACGGGTTTCCATTTCGGTCTGAGACTACATGACAGGGCTGTACTCTATGCTTCCTTTCATAATATATCCGGCGTCAACCAGGGCCCGAGAGATACAGACACCTGCAGTGTTGGTCAGGAAATTTGAGCAACACTCTCAGAAACGCATCCATTAAGTGGATGAAACTCAACTGTGTGGTCCCAGTCTTCCCAACTGAGTCCGCAGCAAACTCAACTCTGGGTAGGAGCCGGTCCGGGCAGAAAAAACCCACATGACTTCTGATGGGATTCGAACCCACGACCTCCCAGCCGGGAGTCCGCGACGCTATCCACTTCGCCACGGCGGCTGGTAGAATGCTGAAATTTACCTTTAAGCCAGAATGCTGAAATTTACCTTTAAAGCCAGAATGCTGAAATTTATCTACAAAGCCAGAATGCTGAAATTTATCTACAAAGCCAGAATGCTGAAATTCATCTACAGATCCAGAATGTTGAAATCTACCTATAAAGCCAAAGCTGAAATTTATCTATAAACCAAAATGCTGAAATTTACCTACAAGGGAAAGCTGAAATTAACCTGTAAAGCCAGAATGCTGAAATTTCTCTATAAAGACAGAATGCTGAAGTTTCACTAAAAAGCCAGAATGCTGAAATTTATCTTTCTTCTTTTCTGCTACTCTGTTATGCGGTGTGTGTGTGTGTTTGTTTGTGTGTGTGTGTGTGTGTGTGTGTGTGTGCGTGTGTGCGTGCGTGCATACATGCATACATGTGAGAGGGGGCCATCTTCTTTCCCAAACAGCCACACCTTGGTAGCAATTGTAACATGAATGATCTTGTGTAGTTGATTTTTAACTCTTGACCCAAGTCATGATGGTAACAGAAGTGATAAGTGATAACAAGAAGAAAGATGCTTTCAGCCAGTTTTAGGAAAATGAGGATGATGATGCCAAAGCTGATGAGGATGAGGATGTCAACACTGATCATGATGAGGTTGATGATGATGATGTCAACACTGATAATGATGATGTCAACACTGGTGATGATGATGAGGATGACGCCAACACTGATGATGATGATGATGATGATGATGATATTGCTGTTGTTACTGATGATAATGATGATGATAATAACATTGCTGCTGTCACTGATGATGATGATGATGATGATGATGATGATGATGCTAACACTGATGGAGAGGATAATGATGATCATAATGTTGCACATGTCACTGATGATGATGATGATGTTGCTGCTGTCACTAATGATGATGATGATGATGATGATGATGATGATGATGATGATGATAATACTAACACTGATGGAGAGGATAATGATGATGATAATGTTGCTGCTGTCACTGATGATGATGATGATGATGGTGCTAACACTGATGGTGAGGATGATGATTATGTTTGCTGCTGTCGCTGATTATGATGATGATGATGATGCTAACACTGATGATGATGATGATGATGATGATGATGCTAACACTGATGGTGAGGATGATGATGATGTTGCTGCTGTCACTGATGATGATAATGATGATGATGTTGCTGCTGTCACTGAGGATGATGATGATGTTGCTGCTGTCACTGATGATGATAATGATGATGATGATAATGTTCCTGGTGTCACTGATGATGATGATGTCAACACTGATGGGGAGGATAATGTTGTTGATGATAATGTTGCTGCTGTCACTGATGCTGCTGCTGCTGCTGCTGCTAACACTGATGTTGAGATGATGATGATGTTGCTGCTGTCACCGATGATGATGAATCTAACACTGATGGTGAGGATGATGATGATGATGTTGCTAACATTGATGAGGACGAGGATGTTGCCAACACTGATGATGATGATGCTATCATTGATGATGATGAAGATGAAGATGACGGTGTTTGCCATCCCTGATGATGATGATGCTATCACTGATGATGATGAAGATGACGGTGTTGCCATCCCTGATGATGATGATGCTATCACTGATGATGATGAAGATGACGGTGTTGCCATCCCTGATGATGATGTTGATGATGAAGATGACGGTGTTGCCATCCCTGACGATGATGTTGCAGGCCACACTGGAGCAGGTCAGCAGGGATCTGTACGCCAGCCGGCTGAGACAGGAGGAGGAGGACCGACATCTGCAGCAGGTCTGCCTGTCTGTCTTCTGTCTGTCCGTCTTGTCTTATCTGTATGATTTTCACCCTATTTTGTAACACATAGTTGGTAAAAGTGCATCAGATATGGTGAATTGAAAACAAAAATCCAAAGAAAACTAGACATGCAGTTCTTCATACTGTCCAGCACACATGCGGCATGCACAGCACAATTCTCTGCTCCCACACGCTCGTGCACGGCGCGCAGTCAGTCCCTGCCGACATGCATATTTCACCACTTTTTAATTTATTTTTAGCTAGACAACAACAGACAGTGTTGTGCAGTTAGATGTCTTAGGAAAGGACAAACACTCAACTATTGGAATTTAGTAATTTCGAGTTACTTACTTACAATGTGTAGACACGACTGTCTGTTGAAAAACATGGCTGACAAGTAAAAAAAAAAAAATTCTTTGTTTACATTCTAATTCGTTCTTTTACAACATGCAGTCAGAATCATCAATGACCATGTGTGATGCGGCGGCATCTGCTGCAGTTGATGTTGAATCATTATTTTCAGCTGCATCTTCAAACAGTTCACTTTCCTCTTCTCTATCGTAATTATCGATACCTCTCTGTCGCTACCCTCATCGTCAGATCAACTTTGTAATATAATTTCAAACGCTTCACTGAGCGAGAAATATATACCATGCCTTCACCTGACGACATATTTCTGGCACATGAAATTCCAGCCGCGCTTAGCGGGAAAGCCGAGTGCCAGTTCCTTTGTTTCAAAGCTGCTGGGGTCAGCCAAGTTCACGAAAGAGCACTAAAAGTAGGGTCTTCAACTCGCTAGGACATCCCCAAGGCTAAATACGGAGCTTATTTCTCTTAGACCATTTAAAGGAATGTGTAGGAATTTTCCATGTTCCCGTCCGCCGATAGTGGTGGACACGGCAGAATGTACTGTCTGCCCGTCCGCCAGCCTTGGCTGACGCGGATGCAAGGGAAAGAAATTCAGTCTGCCACCCTCGGCGGGGGCACGGCTGGTAAAGGTTAAGCAGCTCTCAAACATTAGGAGTATATGCATGGTGGTGTCTGGCTGTGCCAGTGTGGATTGTTTGACCATAGAGCAACAGCTTTCGCTGTGGCGGGAAACATCGCGCCTGGTTGGGTCTGCTCCTTTCATAACACGACGCACAGGAACAGTAGTGGCGTCTTCAGGCCCTGAAATAGAAAAGAAACTGGCAAGAGAGCGTGACTTTATGCCAGAGTATGCAGATAAACCAGGTAGGAAAAACACTGCATTGGAAGAACTGTTAGTTGGTGCAACGTAATCTTTCTGCCGTGAGAAAATGAACACACATGCACCTTGCTCTAGATGTTATTTTTTACCAAAAAATTGTAAGATAGAGCACATACACACATGTGCACGCACACATATGTTTGAAAAAAATTGTAAGAGTTGTATGCACACTTTTGTAAAAAAAATAGGCCTGTTTTTGTGGTGAAGTGCATCAATAACAGGTTTAGGTACCAGGCCTGTGATTGTTGTATGATAAATGCATGTTGGCTGTGTAAATTTGGAACGCTGTCGTCGTAGTCTGCAAATGAAGTAAGGCAGAAAAGACGGCGCCCACGGGGAGGATGGAGTAAAGTACAGACTGCTGCATCAGAATCACAGGAGATGACTGTCACTCAGTCGTCACTAGGATGTGGTGTGAAAGACATTTCTCACTGGTGCTCACGAGGAAACTCGTGTTCAACTTTGTTCTTTTTTTTCTGAGATATTTTATCATCTAAACAGAACAAAGCTCTGATGGGTCTTGCTAAGATTATCAAGCATTGAAAATACTTCAGAATTGTCAACTCATTTTTATCTGATATGATTGCTTTATAAGTTTAAGCCTCTTGTACACCCCCCCCAACCCCCCTCCCCCCCTTACCTCTGCGAGGACAGAACGGTGAATGAAGGGATGGGAGACAGATGTGTGTATGTGAGTGTCTATGTAAAGTGTCTGTGTGAAGGGTTGAGGTGGCTGTTGGCGCACTGTGTGAGTGAGTGTCTGTGTGAAGGGTGAGGTGTGTGTTGGCGCACTGTGTGAGTGAGTGTCTGTGTGAAGGTGAGGTGAGGTGTGTGTTGGCTCACTGTGTGAGTGAGTGTCTGTGTGAAGGGTGAGGTGTGTGTTGGCTCACTGTGTGAGTGAGTGTCTGTGTGAAGGGGTGAGGTGTGTGTCGGCTCACTGTGTGAGTGAGTGTCTGTGTGTGAAGGGTTGAGATGGCTGTGGGCGCACTGTGTGAGTGAAGTGTCTGCGTGAATGGGGTGAAGTGTGTGTTGGCGCACTGTGTGAGTGAGTGTCTGTGTGAAGGGTTGAGGTGGCTGTTGGCGCACTGTGTGAGTGAGTGTCTGTGTGAAGGGATGAGGTGTGTGTTGGTGCACTGTGTGAGTGAGTGTCTGTGTGAAGGGCGAGGTGTGTGTTGGCTCACTGTGTGAGTGAGTGTCTCTGTGTGAAGGGTGAGGTGTGTGTTGGTGCACTGTGTGAGTGAGTGTCTGTGTGAAGGGCGAGGTGTGTGTGTTGGCTCACTGTGTGAGTGAGTGTCTGTGTGAAGGGGTGAGGGTGTCTGTTGGTGCACTGTTGTGAGTGAGTGTCTGTGTGAAGGGGTGAGGTGTGTGTCGGCTCACTGTATGTACTGTCATGACAGATGATGCAGGAGAGGTCCAAGCTGCCGGTGGCGGAGTGCCAGGCCTACATCCTGGACTGCATCGGCAAGAGTCCTGTCACCCTCATCCGTGGGGAGACCGGGCTGTGGAAAGACCACCCAGGTACCCACCTGCCCCTGTGCCTCCTCCCCACCACCAATCCCCCCCCCCACACACACACACACACACACACACACACACACTCTCTCACACACCACAGAGAAGTATTGGTGTCCGGTTGGATGAAAAGTTGTACATACATCCATCATTCTCTCTGTCTCTTTTTCTTCTTTTCTTTTTTTTTTTTTTGCTAGCTCAAAGCCTTTGCTGTGTCATGGTTTGTAAACATTTGAGAGGTGGTGCTGTGGAACTCACTTGGTCATTCCCTCCGCAACATATTACTGACTTCAGCTGTACTGTTTGAAGCAGAAAGTATGAAATTCAGCTGTGGTGTGTGTGTGTGCTGCTTGATTTGAAAAGAGAGAGAGAGAGGGAGAGAGAAAGGGAGAGAAGTAGCAAAATTATGAAGTGTGTGTTCGTGTGTGTGTGTGTGTGTGTGTGTGTGCGTGTGTGTGTGACTTAGAGAGAGAGAGAGAGAATGAAAGGGAGAGACAAGCAAATGTAGAATGTGTATGTGTGTGTGTGTGCGTGAGAGAGAGAGAGAGAGAAAAAAAAGAGAGAGAGAGAGAACGAAAGGGAGAGAGCAAGTGAATGTGTGTGTGGTGTTGTTTGTTGGTGTTTGCCAATGTGAGTGAGATGGTTAGCCTCAGCGTCTGACTACTGTGAGTGCCTCTGAGTGTTCCACTCCCCCTGAGCTGGTGTGTCCCATGTGCCTGTTTTATGTTGCTCACAGGTGCCCCAGTTCATCCTGGACCAGATGATCCATGCCGGACAGGGAGGCAACTGCAACATCATCGTCACCCAGGTGGGTTGGGGAGGAAGGAGGGGAGTACCCAAGGGGAGGGTGCATGGGTGGGGGAGAGTGGGGGGGGGGGGGGGGAGAGTGGGGGGGTTATGGGGAGCTTGGTGAGACTCGGTCAGTCACAGTTCCTTCAGAGTGTTGGGATTTTGCATTATGTGAAGCGTAAACATTTTGCTGCAGACTCCATGAAACCCACTTTCAGAGAAGGTCCACCTGATGTGATCTTTGAATTTCTGAGGGGAATTGAAAGTTTTTCATCTGATCTAAGATTTTGACGGGAAAAAGATTTTAAATGAAGGTTCCAGTGTGTTTTTAGAAGGTGTATTTTAAAGGGTTGTGTGATGTTTGTTTTGTGTGCGTGCGTGTGTTTTGGGGGGGGGGGGGGTTGATAATGACTTGTGAGTTGACTGGAATGTGGTGACATCCCTGGTGTGTCCCTTTGCGGTCAGCTGGGCTATAAGCAGCATGACCTTACCTGACCTCGTGTTGATGATGCCTGTGTTGTGGTTCAGCCTCGTCGGATCAGCGCGGTGTCCATCGCTGTCAGTCAGCTCCGTCAGGGCCGAAGTTTTGTGGCCAATGCAGTAATAAGATAGTCACGTGACGCCCACCCTACTTCCGCCTACGGAAGATGCCGAAGTTCGTGTACTGTACGTCATTCTTCTTCGGCCTGTCACCCAAGCAAGATAAGTCTTGTGCTCTGTCTCGCCTATACTTTGCCTTTGTGTAAAGATTGCTGTGTTCGCATTCTGAACTCATTTATTTGTGGCTTGTGCTTATCCCTCAGAGTATCTTGACGTGTGAGGTTATCGCTGGGCTAGCATTCTAACCTTATTTTCGGAATTTTCTCGCGATTGTGTTCCCGGTTCTGCTTTCCGCGTCACCGGTTCAGCTTGATTGGCATTTTCCATCGCCGCGTTCATCGCTGTTCGGTGCCTCTCTTATCCATCGGCCTCCCTTTTCAATCGCCTTCGGCCCAGTCGCCACTAAATTCCGTTTTCTCCCTCGCCGTCATTTATTCCACAACCTCCTGTGCGACGATCGTGAGCCAGTCTCGTCGCCATCTCCCTGTCTCGTCGCCATTTTGTTTTGCGCCGGTCTCCCCCTCTTGTCACCAACTTATACCCCAGTATTTTACAGGGGGTTGTTTTTCGTCCACAATTTAATTCCTTTGCCCCCTTCCCTCATTTGCCAGAAATTCTCGCTCGCCTTCGTGTCCTCAACGATCGCGATCGACCGTTGTCCTGGTATTTACACGTGGGTTACTCAGCACTTTGCGCCATGCCACGGTCGCTTCTCACGCGCAGTTTCGCCTTTTCTGCTGCGCTTTGTGTCCCTGTACGGACTTGTTTTTCCTTATTTTCCATTGTGTACGTTGTTCATTTTAATTTTGTGTGCGCACGGTCGATCGATTGCCCTAGTTATTCCCCTCGATCGACCGTCGTGACTTTCTCGCTTACGATCGTGTGCTCCGGTTTCGCTCGGCGCCATCGCCCAATATGGTGAAGGACTCGGCTGGGTCGAGCAACAACTCTGACGTGCAGGGTTCGCGCTCTTTTCCCGGAGGACCCACGAGTTGGTTCCAACCCCGAGCGAACCGTTCTCTCTTTGGGAGAACGGACGGCCGCGGGTAGTTGGAGATGACCCTCCCGCGAGGGGGACGCGGGAATCTCCCTCCTCTACCCGACCGACCGACGACGCACGACCGTTGCGTTCGAAAGCTAGAAGGCAACCGGCGGCTATTGCTAAGTGCCTTTCATTCGACATGCCCAGGAAATCTAAGGGCAAGGCCCCACTTAAGGGACCCCCCCTAGCCAAAACTTCCCAGCGGGAGTCCGCTTCGCCCCCAGCCACCCTGCCTTCTAGCTTTCCTGCGCTTACTCACTCATCACCTTACTATGCCGAGTCACGCGACCCCCGGCCCCCGGGGACCCTTGCCGGGCCGCGGACAGGCACGGGTGACGGCCTTGGGCTGGAACCCCCACCCGTCACTCGCATGTATGAGACAGGCGGGTCCACTTCTTCCCCCCATCTGGACTCGCCGTCTCACGACGCTCTCCCCCTCGTGCACAGGTGCAGCCAACACCCCTGCACGAGGAGCGTCCCCTTAGCTCCGGATGCAGTGTTATGGCCACGTCTTGGCACGACCATGCACATGTCCATAACTCTGGGCGTATGGGAACACCGAGTGCATCCACCGGTTGTGATCATACACAAAGACGGCCGACCAACCCCGCTCGCCCGTCGCAGGTTCCCCTAGGGGTTCAGGACGTTGGGGGCCCGACCTACTCGGCCCCCCACTTGGGCAACGTCCTCGGTCCCGTTCCTCCGGGGGGAGGATCTACCAGCGGGACCACGGGTAACCTGCCCCATTCCTCTGGGGCCCGGCATGCTCCCGGGGGGGGACCACATACTACGGTCGATTATTATTTCCCCCCCTGCTGCCCCAGGTTACCCGGTCCCCGGCGAGTCCCTGCACAGTACTCTGGGCCGCCACAGCCCGCTTATCTCCCCGGGGACCAGTGGCTCTATGCCCCCGAGAGGGACCAGTGGCTTAATACCACACCAACCTGAACAACTATTTGGTCGATTGTGGCACCCAACCTCACAGACTTGGGTCGACCTGGGTCTCCCACCTCGGGCGCTGTCCGATCGGCAGTCCGGGCTCTCCCACCCTAGCCCGTCTGCCGAGTATAGAGCCACGAGGGTCCCGCCCTCCCCCCCCCCCCCCACCACCCTACCAGGGCGGGACCCTCGCGCACCCGCGCACTTGCCTCCTGAGGAAGACCTCCCTTCCCAGGAATTAGACTCCCCACAGCCTGAGGAGGACTACGATGAGGACCTCTTCTCATCACTTTATGACATCAACACCATTGAACGGTTTCGACCGGACTTGGTGTCGAGGGACGCCCCTCCCTCTGCCGATATCTTGGCCTTTCCTGAGATCGTTGGGCCGCCCCCAGCCCAACACTCAAAGACTCAGGATTGTAGCTCCTCAGTCCCTCACTTCACTGTGGGAGAGTCCGGCGAAACGCGCCAGGGGTGCAGACGCCGTCCCCACGCCGGGTCAAGACCTCCCCCGGCACCCCAATGCGGCCCCTTTCGGCGCCCTACTTGGGACCCGCAGGAAGCACCCTGTTACCTCCCTCTTTGCTGACAATCCGGCCACCAGGGAGTGGGCCATCTCCCAATCGGATTGTCGCCTGATACCCAACCGGGGCCCCCCCTACTTCGGCCACTGTCTCCTTTAAGGCGTTTAAAGGACTGGGACCGAGTAGCCCGGATGGGCATCTTACACACCACTGCAGGGCATGCCTACCTTAGCATGCTCTTGCAGAGGGCGGGAGGTACTCTGGCCTGGGGATGACGGCGCCGTCCCAGGGCCTTCGGATACAAACTCTGAACCCCACCAGGACGAACTTCGCTTGTTCAGCGATCCCTTCATGCGACACCTAGTCAACAGGATATCGCATCACTTGTCGGCTGCGGCGGACAGCGCAGCAGCAACGACCCATTTAATTGTCTGCTTGTGGCTAGAGACGCGGTGCTTGCACGCTCCTCGCTCTCCCCGGCACTCAGGGCATCCCTACGATGTGTCCCGGGCCAGGATCACTCGCTCTTTGGCGAGTACTCCACCTCGGCTATGTCTCTCTCTCTCGAGGAACGCAAGCAGGCGGCGTCCTTCGCCCCCCGGCCTCAGCCACGCCCTTCCAGACCCCCCTTTCGGTCTTACCCCAGGGCCAACAGGCCCACTCCGTACCCCCGTCAAGCCGCATTTCACACCGCCGGGCCGGCCAAGCGCCCACTTAACTCGCAGAGGCCTAAACCAAAACCTCGCCAGAATTTTCGGTTCGCCAGCAAGCACGGCCCCGCAGGTGACTGGAGGACACTCCCGTAGGGGGCATGGAACTGGCACAACCTGCCCAGCAAGACACCGCCCACTGTACCCCTTCCCCCGGGACCATCGGCTCCCCTGGCGGGCAACCTCTCCCGGCATGCCCGCCAGTGGCGACGTATGGGCCTCAGCCCCTGGGTAGTGTCGGGTGCTTCAGGATGGGTTTCGCCTACCCTGGGCGCACGGTCGCCCTCCCCTCATGCGCGTTTTCCTCCTCCGTCCCCCAGCGACCCCCACCTGCCCAGGCGGAGGCCCTCCGCCTGGAAGTCCTCGAACTCCTACAGAGGGGGGCCATCGCAGAAAGTTTCCAGCCCAACCCCGGGTTTTACTCCCACCTGTTCGTGATCCCCAAACCTTCGGGGGGATGGAGGCCCATCCTCGACCTTTCTCCCCTCAACAAGTTTCCTAAGACATACCAAGTTCAAGATGGACACACCCTTCCAGATCAGAGACTCCATTCACCATTTAGATTGGGCGACCTCCATAGATCTGAAAGATGCGTATTTCCAAATCCTTATCCACCCGGCGCACAGACGTACCTCCGGTTTGTCTGGCAAGCTCGGGTGTTCCAGTTCAAAGCTCTCCCCTTTGGCCTCTCCCTGGCACCCTTCCTCTTCACGAAGGTTGTCAAGGAGATGGCCGCCCTGGCCAGGCAGGAGGACATTCGCCTCCTGGTTTACCTCGACGACTGGCTTGTCCTAGCCTCCTCCCAGGCTCAGTGCCAGGCCCACACCACCCGCCTCCTCAGCCTTTGTTCCACCTTGGGTTTGTAATCAACCCCCTCAAGTGCGAACTTATTCCCAGTCAGAGGTTCTCTTTCCTGGGCATGAGTTTCGACACGATTACCATGAAGGTCGCCCCGACCCGGAGAGGTCCGCCCGGATTGTGGACCTCATCGTGCGCCTCCGAGAAGCCTCGCACACCTCGGCCAGAACTCTGTCCTCCCTCTTAGGGATGATGGAGAGTCCTTTCTGCCCTCATTCCGCTGGGTCGGGTCCCCAAACGCCAGCTGCAGAGGGAGTTCCGTCGTCGTTGGTCCCAGACCTCGGACCGCTGGGACCTGACCATTCCCCTCGGCCCCTGGTTCTCGGGTGCCACGGAGGAATGGCTCAATCCGTCCACCCTGATCACCGGCGTTCCGATCTCTCTCCCAACTCAGTCCCTCGAGCTATACACGGACGCCTCCAACTCGGGCTGGGGGGCCCACTTGGGGGACAGTCATGCCTCGGGGATGTGGGACACACAGATGGCTCGCCTCCACATCAACATATTAGAGTTGGAAGCGGTCAGACTGGCCCTCCTCCACTTCCAGCATCTAATCTCGCACCGACTGGTTCTCCTCCTCACGGACAACACGTCGGTAGCCCATTACGTCAACAAGGGGGGGGGGGGGCTCACTCCATCGGCCTCTCTCTCAGGACAGAGGCCCTCCTTCGCTGGTGCCACGCACGGGGAACCCACCTCCGTGCGAGACACATAGCGGGGACACGGAACATCCTGGCAGACACTCTCAGCCGGTCAGGGACCCTTCTGCACACAGAGTGGACCCTGAACAAGCTGACACTAACCACTGTCTGGGATCACTGGTTCAAGCCCATGGTCGACCTATTGCGACACGGTCCCACCGCCGACAGACCCAGGTCCGTCATAGAGACCCTGACCGAAGCGGGGAGCATCGCAGGGACTACGAGATTGGCCTCGGCCTCGTAGGGCTCGCACAGAGGCCCTCTATAATTAAAGATGGGAGAGAGGGTCACGTGGGCACGGCTAACGGTCAATACCTACC
>JADBJO010009762.1:41550-80114 GCA_016801955.1 Conus betulinus
GAGTTTGTGTTACCTTCCCCTCTAGCGCCAAAGTTCCCTGGGGGTTTGCCTTGCGCGCAGGCCTCATTGAATGACGTACAGTACACGAACTTCGGCATCTTCCGTAGGCGGAAGTAGGGTGGGCGTCACGTGACTATCTTATTACTGCATTGGCCACAAAACTTCGGCCTGACGGAGCTGACTGACAGCCGTTTAATGCTATGGTCTGACATGGTAAGTATACTTAGCCAAACAGGGAGTATAACACAAACTCCCCATGTATGTGTGTTTGTGTGTGTGTTTTTTTTTAAGTATGTGTTTGATGTATGTATAATTATGTGTATCACATACATTTGTGTGGGTTGTAGGATTTGTGTTTTTTTCATTTTTCATCACACTCTCAGCCCCTCAGTGGGTCAGTCCCTCACGCTGCTCTCTGCAGCTCTCCCCTGTGCAGCCACACCCACATTTGCCCTGTCCTGGCCCCAGGGAGCAGTCCACTTTCATGGGGATGGTTGCCACAGGATGTGCTGGTTTGCTAGTGCTCCATACCTACTGCTGCAGACCTGCGTTTCATGATTTCCATGGGAACAGTGCAGAATGGCAGCTAGGATGTAGAGTGATGTGCCAAAAGACTTGTCAGCTGCTTACTGCTGCAGACCTGTGTTTCATGGTGTGCAGGGACTCTGCTGAGGAAGATGGAGGGGGGACTGAGAGGCGTGTCCCACGTCATCGTGGACGAGATCCATGAGAGAGACATCAATGTGAGTACAGGACTGAGGGGTGATGAGGGTTGGGCTTTGAGGAAAAGGGGGACCAAACAAGTTGCTGTTGGGGAAAAAGAGTGATACGTTGGTTGTCATTGCAGCTTGTTTGGGTCTGACTGTGAAGTTTGTTTTGAAATGGGTTACAGATAGGGCTTGGTCCTTTTTGATACAGCAATGTGTGTTCTGCAAGAAAAGGACCCCTTTCACCAAGGCAGAGAAGAGGAAAAACACAACTTTGCAGTTACAAACAGTTAGTGTTTGTCTGTTTTGATTTGATGTGTAGGTGTGTGCGCACACGCGTGTATATGTGGGTGTCTGCGCGCGCATGTGTTCGCGCACGTGTGTGTGCGTGCATGTGTTGTCGCAGCAATGTTAATGAAAAGCTCGGGTGGCGTTTCTCAAGAGCTGTGAGACTATCCTATCATGCTGCCCAACAGGCTGTGAGGTCAAGGCAGTGAAGATGCCAGAAGGGGTCTGTGCTGTAGACCACACCATATCTCAGAACTGTGGATGGTGTGTTGATGTAAAGAGATGACGGTAGGTGGGGGTTCCTAACTGTGCAGAAAGACGGGACTGTTGAAAGGAGCTGTGCTTTTTTCAGACGGACTTCCTGCTGGTGTTGCTGCGCGACATGGTGCGCGCCTATCGTGACCTGCGGGTCATTCTGATGTCGGCCACAGTAGACACCACCCTCTTCACCGACTACTTTGGGGAGGTCCACATTGTGGAGGTGTATGGCCGCGTCTTCCCGGTGCAAGGTAGGGCAAAGATGGATGTGTGTGTGTGTATATGTGTGTGTGTGTGTGTATGTGTGTGTGTGTGTGTGTCAAGTCAAGTCAAAATTATCTTTATTGAGGGTTAAAGAATAAGGTTTACAGCTTTTTTCAATCCTGCCCTCACAAAAAAAGGGGAAAAAATCATTGAAGAAACCATCAAACAAAGTAATTTATCAACACATTATGAAGAAAAAAATAGTAAAGTAATAAAGCAATTAACACATTCAAAGGATCATAATGCTATCGAAACGATTGTACAAGTAAATATTGTAATTAACATTACATATCATATCATATACGAGAAACAGAGAGAGAAAGATTTGGCGATTGAATAAGCATTAATCATTTGATAATTTTTCCATCAAGTTCCTTTTAAGAGCTCTTTTAAATGTTCCTTTCGAATGACATGATTTTAAAGAAGATGGTAAGTGTGTTCCATATCGTACCTCCAGAATATGTAAAACTAGATTTGTAGAGATTGTTGCAGGGTCTGGGGAGGGAAAGCTTGTGTGAGTGTCTGTTTTCATTGATAACAAAGTTTTGGATTATTTTCTTTGGAGCTATTCTATTCACTACATTGCACATACATAAACATTTGTTGAAGAAGAGTCTTTCTTTAAACGGTAGAATATTTAATGTTCTGTAATCACTCCCTCTCAAAGTAGTAGATTTCAGATGTATTATCTTTATAGCTCTTTTATGTAGACGACTTATTCATTTCAAATTAGTTTCACTAGAATTATCCCACAAGGTGGACGCATAGATAATAAGAGATAAAATGTGTGCGTGAAAGAATACTTCCCTGGATTGAAGATTAAGAAAATGTTTATTTTTGTAAGTTGATAAATTCTTTTTGGATATACGTTTTCCAAAATCAGTAATGTGATCATACTATGATAAGTCATTGTCAGTGATGATAACCCCTAATATCTTATGAGATGTTACCCACCTCGATCTTTTGGCCTTTGACATATAATGATGCAAATGGGAAAACTCATTTTCTGTCATTTCTGACGTGTGGTCACAAACATGCATTTAGTTTTATCAGCATTGAGGGCCATGGCCGTGTGGTTCATTTCTGTCCATAAAAATAGTCTATTGATATTACTCTGAAGGTTACTTACTAGAATGGTAGGATTAACACTATTTGATTGCAGTGAAAGTGTCGTCAGCAAAACATTTCGCAACCGCACACATTGTATATAAAGGCAAATCATTTATGTAGATAGAAAATAAGAGGGGTCCTAAAACAGGTCCTTGAGGAACACCAAATTTTAAAGAAAGTAATTCAGACCTGTTGGAACATATTTCAACAAGTTGTTGGCAATCAGTAAGAAAAGATCTGATAAACTCTATAGCCTTACTTGATAGTTTGTAATGTGTAAGCTTTTTTAAAAGATGTGAATGGCTAATAACTCAAAAGCTTTAGCAAAATCAACAAAAAGAATTCCAATGAATTCATTATTGTTTATATTAGATAGACATTTATCTATAAGCTGTATGAGAGATGAATGGCAAGAGTGATTTTGTCGAAAACCTGACTGATTTTCATGAATTAGATCATTAGAGTGTGTGTGTGTGTGTGTGTGTGTGTGTGTGTGTGTGTGTGTGAGAGAGAGAGAGCGAGCAAGAGAGAGAGAGAGAAATAGTAACATAGTAAGATGATCAGACATGTCTCTACTGAGACGGATCATGGCTCAGGGTCTGTTCGCCTGTCAAAGCATCCTGGGAGCAAGAGTTACCCAACTTGTTCGTTGTTTACAGGTTTGCAGACGTTAGGAGAACCTGAGGTAGCCCCTCTTCAAGGCATTTGAAAAGTGTAAAAACTGATAAGGTTTAGAGACTGATTGGGTATTTTGTTAAAGTGGGTCAGTGTTGGCTGTCTCTCACTGTATGCGGTCTGACCGCGTCACCGCCAGAGTGTCCTGGGAAGAGATGCAGAGAACCCACCTGAAGACCTGATACATGATTTTTATACGGTACACACTTGCTATTGTTTTGTGATTCATGGAGCTTGATTTGTATTGTGCTGGTCTGCGCTGTCTTTCAGAGTACTACCTGGAGGACTGCATCCAGATGCTGAACTTTGTGCCCCTGCCCAACGACCGCCGCAAGAAGGCCAAAGAGGACATTGGGGACGATGACGAGCAAGAGGTGAGATACAGGAGAAAGTGGGGGGGGGGGGGGGGGGGGGATATGTGAGGATGGGGGGAACGCTGAGTGAAGGTAGGAGATCCCCAACAGGTGATGAAGTCAGGTGGATGTGGGGGCCAGGAAACAAAGACTTGAGGAGTTGTCCCAGGAAACACTGTAGGACCATGTCACCTTTACCAGGGAGGTGGTGTCCTCACCTGTGTCTGTTGCGTGGACGGTGTCTGACTGCCGACAAAGGTGACAGCATGCACTGCAGAACCAGGAGCACAAAGCTTGGTGGACACATGGAAGAATGTCACCGCAGGATGAACTCAGGACACAGGGTGCAAACCCATACCATGGACTGGATCCTGATCAAAGGGCAGATCTGAGATCTATGGACCTTCGCTTGCTTTGACACATGTGTTGGAAAATAGAATGGGGCTCAAGGATGAACTCTGTACAGTTTGGTGCAGATTGGGGGATCGAAAGGCGGATCCGTCATCTGTTTTGCTGTGGTGGGGGTCTGTGCTTTCCACGCCGTCTCACCTCTTCTACCTGTGACTTTGATCAAGACCAGTGGGACACTGAGTGTGGAATAGTGCACTTCACTCAGTCATGCTCATATTGAATTGTATCGTATGTCATAGACGGCAGTATCAAATGGTGATTTGGTAATGCAAAATCTTTGACATTTGCTGTGATATTCAATATCAGCAATGTTACAATGTACTTCTATGTCTCCACAGCTGGTGATTGACAAATATTGCTGTTTGCCCTATTTCAAGGTTGTAGCATTCACCAGTGATTGACGAATATAACTCTTTGTTCGTGGTAGGGATGTAGCATTCACCAGTGATTGACAGATATCACTCTTTGTCCTGTGGTAGGGATGTTGCATTCACCATTGATTGACAGATATCACTCTTTGTCCTGTGGTAGGGATGTAGCATTCACCAGTGACTGACAGGTATTGCTCTTTGCTCTGTGGTAGGTTGTAGCACTCACCACAAGCCAGACACCTATGGTGGCCGGTTCCAGACAAGTAAAGTTCCATTCTGACCTAAGTTAAATACCATAGATCATTTGCACTCAACTGTAGGTGGAGGTGTGCCGCTGTTTATAAATTCTTTCTTTGTGAAGATCCAGTTTCAGTAGGTAGGTTCATTCCACTGGTTGGGCGCTGAGGTTTTCCATAGTTAATCAGTATCACAGTAAGCAGAATCCTTGCAGACTTCCATCTGTACCACATCGCTTACCACTCTCTGGTCACTTGGAAAAGGTGTTTTCTTTTTTTTTTTTTTTTTTTTTTTTTTTCTGTCCCAACCTCTGCGCCCACCCACGCCACTCATTCCGACACCCTGTTCACAGCCACAGCCCGGTCGGCCCCGCCACAACCCCGGCACCGGCAGTCCACAGGGAGCAGTCAATGTCAAGCCGTCAAGAGGCAACCCACCGGAGGAGACACTGCACTGCCACCGAGTCACTTCAGTGGTGTTCAGTGGCACCTGTTCTGATCTAACATACGCAGGACACCACCTACTAAGCCCCCTACTGATGACAATAATTGCTTAGTCGTGGAGCCGGCGTGAGTGAGCTCTCCCTCCGGAGGGCGCCACCACGTCCGTCCAACGACAGCCCCCATGGACTCGCCGATATCGGTGACCCAGACGGAACCAAACCAAGGCCACAGATGTGGAGAGGACATCGAAATTGAGGTCACCATGAGAGCAGGGCATGAAGGGCCACAGAATTTGAGACTTTTTTTTTATGCTGATCGATGAGAATGAGGATGATTAAGATGATGCTACGGATTTCCATTTCGGTCTGAGACTACATGACAGGGCTGTACTCTATGCTGCCTTTCATAATATATCCCGGCGTCAACCAGGCCCGAGAGATACACCTGCAGTGTTGGTCAGGAAATTTGAGCAACACTCTCAGAAACGCATCCATAAGTGGATGAAACTCGACTGTGTGGTCCCAGTCTTCCCAACTGAGCCCGCAGCAAACTCAACTCTGGGTAGGAGCCGGTCGGTGCAGAAAAACCCACATGACTTCTGATGGGATTCAAACCCATGACCTCCCAGCCGGGAGTCCGCGACGCTAAGAAAAGGTTGTTTTCTGTTTCAAACCCCGAGGTTGAAAAATATCTTCCAACTTGACCCTAGTCAAGCGACCTACCTGTTTGTCTGGCAACTTCTGGTCTGGCATACAAATGGGGAACACACCCGTCTACAAACAGTGAGCTTCTCTCACTTATCACATACATCCAACGTCCAGTCAGCAACAAGAAAAGGTTAGGGCTTCAAGCAGTGTTCGCATATGGTGTAACATTCTGGTCAAAATCTGCCTTTTCAAAACTGTCACATGCGTTTTACACACAGTATTTCTTGTCTTGACGGGGAAACCGCTTAGACAGTGGTGTGTCTTTGTGGCTGTCTGCAGGAGAACTGCAACAAGATTGTGGGACCGGACTACAGCGAGGCCACCAAGACAGCCATGGGCATGATGGCAGAGAAAGAGCTGTCATTTGAACTCATGGAGGTGAGTCCCATACAGTGGTCTGACACACAGTGAACAGATGGAGGTGAGTCCCATACAGTGAACAGAAGGTGAGTCCCATAGAGAGAGCAGATGGAAGTATGTCACATACAGTGATCAGATGGAAGTCAGTCATATACAGTGAACAGATGGAAGTCAGTCCCATACAGTGAACAGATGGAAGTCAGTCACATACAGAGAACAGATGGAAGTATGTCACATACAGTGAACAGATGGAAGTCAGTCACATACAGTGAACAGATGGAAGTCAGTCACATACAGTGAACAGATGGAAGTATGTCACATACAGTGAACAGTGAACAGATGGAAGTCAGTCACATACAGTGAACAGATGGAAGTCAGTCACATACAGTGAACAGATGGAAGTCAGTCACGTACAGTGAACAGGTGGAAGTCAGTCACATACAGTGAACAGGTGGAAGTATGTCACATACAGTGAACAGGTGGAAGTATGTCACATACTGTGAACAGGTGGAGGTGAGTTGTACAGTCAACTGATGGAGGTGAGTTGTACAGTGAACTGATGGGAGGTGAGTTATACAGTCAACTGATGGAGGTGAGTTGTACAGTCAACTGATGGAGGTGAATTCTAAAAGTTAAGATATCTCCACCAGATAATATGGACAAACGAATTACAAGACAAAACACCACGTGTTTTGACATCTTAGATCTTCAGGCAAGGTAAACAACAATCCTGACAATGAAAATGAAGAACGAGCAATCACTTATCTTGTCAAATTCAGGGCAAGATTTGCGTCTCTTCATTCTTCATTTCCGTTGTCCTGAGTGTTACCTTGCCTGACAGAGACCTACGAGGTTGAAACGCATCATGTTTTGTCTTGTGATTCATTTGTTCATGTGTTCTGGCGGAGTTGTTTTTGAACATCTTTTAAAATTTGTTGAAATTTCCAGCTGCAGTCGCCTCACTTCGCGGTTACCCAGATGGAGGTGAGTCACAAGAGGAGGAAAAGGAACAGTTGACATGAACTCATACAGGGAGAGGACTCCTCTATGTGATGTAACGGAGTCTGCCTTGCATTCCTCCTGATGTTTTTCTTGAATTGAATGGAGTAGTCTGTCTATCTCTGGGACGCCGCTGACCTAAATCCAAGGCAGCACCATTTTGATGATGAACTGTCTTGTCTAGACATTGTTGAAGTAGCCCCAACTTATTTGACATAAAAGGAAATGAACTACCTTTGTTGTTCAGGCTTTGTTGAAGAATTTCAGTGCATTAATCACGTGTATGGGTCATAACACTGACTGGTAAAATGTCGTCTTCAAGCCTTGCTGAAGCACATCCAACATAGTAATCATGATTAGTTTCAAAGTGAGGTGACCACAGGCGGAAATTGAAACAAACTTCAAAGAAAAATCACCGTTCTGCTGAACAGAAGAGACAAACAGATCACATGATACTGACTGGTAATGTGTGGTCGTTCAGGCATTGCTGAAGTATGATATTGACTTGTAATGTGTCTTTGTTCAGGCATTGCTGAAGTATAGTATTGACTGGTGATGTGTCTTTGTTCAGGCGTTGCTGAAGTATAGTATTGACTGGTGATGTGTCTTTGTTGAGGTGTTGAAGTGTATCACTCACTGGGTGATGTGTCTTTGTTCAGGCGTTGTGAAGTATAATATTGATGGTGATGTGTCTTTGTTTCAGGCGTTGCTGAAATATAGTATTGACTGTTGATGTGTCTTTGTTCAGGCATTGTGAAGTATAATATTGATGGTGATGTGTCTTTGTTCAGGCGTTGCTGAAGTATAGTATTGACTGGTGGTGTGTCTTTGTTCAGGTGTGAAGTATATTGACTGGTGATGTGTCTTTGTTCAGGCGTTGCTGAAGTATAGTATTGACTGGTGATGTGTCTTTGTTCAGGCGTTGTGAAGTATAATATTGATGGTGAGGTGTCTTTGTTCAGGCATTGTGAAGTATAATATTGATGGTGATGTGTCTTTGTTCAGGCGTTGCTCAAGTATGATATTGCCTGGTGATGTGTCTTTGTTCAGGCGTTGTGAAGTATAATATTGACAGGTGATGTGTCTTTGTTCAGGCGTTGTGAAGTATAATAATGACGGGTGATGTCTCTTTGTTCAGGCGTTGTGAAGTATAGTATTGACTGGTGATATGTCTTTGTTCAGGTGTTGCTGAAGTATAATATTGACAAGTGATGCCTTTGTTCAGGTGTTGCTGAAGTATAATATTGACAAGTGATGCCTTTGTTCAGGAGTTGCTGAAGTACAACATTGACTGGTGATGTGTCTTTGTTCAGGCATTGTGAAGTATAATATTGCCTGGTGATGTGTCTTTGTTCAGGCATTGTGAAGTATAATATTGCCTGGTGATGTGTCTTTGTTCAGGCGTTGTGACGTATAATATTGCCTGGTGACGTGTCTTTGTTCAGGCATTGTGAAGTATAATATTGCCTGGTGATGTGTCTTTGGTCAGGCATTGTGAAGTATAATATTGCCTGGTGATGTGTCTTTGTTCAGGCATTGTGAAGTATAATATTGCCTGGTGATGTGTCTTTGTTCAGGCATTGTGAAGTATAATATTGCCTGGTGATGTGTCTTTGTTCAGGCATTGTGAAGTATGATATTGCCTGGTGATGTTCAGGCTTTGTTCAGGCATTGTGAAGTATAATACTGACTGTGATGTGTCTTTGTTCAGGCATTGTGAAGTATAATACTGACAGGTAGTGTGTCTTTGTTCAGGCATTGTGAAGTATAATATTGACTGGTGATGTGTCTTTGTTCAGGCATTGTGAAGTATAATATTGCCTGGTGATGTGTCTTTGTTCAGGCGTTGTGACGTATAATATTGCCTGGTGACGTGTCTTTGTTCAGGCATTGTGAAGTATAATATTGCCTGGTGATGTGTCTTTGGTCAGGCATTGTGAAGTATAATATTGCCTGGTGATGTGTCTTTGTTCAGGCATTGTGAAGTATAATATTGCCTGGTGATGTGTCTTTGTTCAGGCATTGTGAAGTATAATATTGCCTGGTGATGTGTCTTTGTTCAGGCATTGTGAAGTATGATATTGCCTGGTGATGTGTCTTTGTTCAGGCATTGTGAAGTATAATACTGACTGGTGATGTGTCTTTGTTCAGGCATTGTGAAGTATAATACTGACAGGTAGTGTGTCTTTGTTCAGGCATTGTGAAGTATAATATTGACTGGTGATGTGTCTTTGTTCAGGCATTGTGAAGTATAATATTGACTGGTGATGTGTCTTTGTTCAGGCATTGTGAAGTATAATATTGACTGGTGATGTGTCTTTGTTCAAGCGTTGTGAAGTATAATACTGACAGGTAGTGTGTCTTTGTTCAGGCGTTGTGAAGTATAATACTGACTGGTGAGGTGTCTTTGTTCAGGCATTGTGAAGTATAATATTAACAGGTGATGTATCTTTGTTCAGGCATTGTGAAGTATAATACTGACTGGTGATGTGTCTTTGTTCAGGCGTTGTGACGTATAATATTGCCTGGTGATGTGTCTTTGTTCAGGTGTTGTGAAGTATAATAATGACTAATGATGTGTCTTTGTTCAGGCGTTGTGAAGTATAGTATTGACTGGTGATGTGTCTATGCTCAGGTGTGTTATGAAGTATAGTATTGACTGGTCATATGTGTTTGTTCAGGTGTTGCTGAAGTATAATATTGACAAGTGATGTCTTTGTTCAGGTGTTGCTGAAGTATAATATTGCCTGGTAATGTGTCTTTGTTCAGGTGTTGTGAAATATAAAACTGACAGGGGATGTGTGTTTGTTCAGGCGTTGCTGAAGTATAGTATTGACAGGTGATGTGTCTTTGTTCAGGCGTTGCTGAAGTATAGTATTGACTGTTGATGTGTCTCTGTTCAGGTGTTGTGAAGTATAATAATGACTGGTGATGTGTCTTTGTTCAGGTGTTGCTGAAGTGTAGTATTGACAGGTGATGTGTCTTTGTTCAGGCGTTGTGAAGTATAGTATTGACTGGTGATGTGTCTTTGTTCAGGCGTTGTGAAGTATAGTATTGACAGGTGATGTGTCTTTGTTTCAGGCGTTGTGAAGTATAGTATTGACTGGTGATGTGTCTTTGTTCAGGCGTTGTGAAGTATAGTATTGACTGGTGATGTGTCTTTTGTTCAGGCGTTGCTGAAGTATATCCAGGGTCTGGGGATCCCAGGGGCGGTGCTGGTGTTCCTGCCAGGCTGGAACCTCATCTTCATGCTGAACCGACACCTGCAGATGTCCCCGGAGTTTGGTGGGTGCCGCTATCCCCTCTGCCAGGGTGTTGAGGGGGACTGTGGGTGAAATGTGTGGTAGACAGCTGTGGGGGGGAATTGGATGCTTTGGAGGGGCCATGCCTGAGAGATTAAGGTCATCTGTCTGTACTCTGGTCCAGTGTGTGTGTGTGTGCGCGTGTGTTTGTCTGTGTGTACGTTGGTGTGTGTGCGTGTGTGTGTGTGTGTGTGTGCGCGTGTGTTTGTCTGTGTGTACGTTGGTGTGTGTGTGTGTGTGTGTGTGTGCGCGCGCGTCATTGTACTCTCCTTGAAAGCAAAAAGTAGGAGGAAGGGTGGAGGCAGGAGGGACTGGGTGGGAAGGGGAGCAACCCCGCCTTCGCTCCTCAACATCAGGACTAACACTCTCCCCATCCTCCCCCCCCCCCCCCCCCCACCCCCCATCCAAAAAAAAAAAAATTCCCAAAACTTACAAGAGTGTTAAAGTCATCTGAATCTGACACTTTTAAAGCAAACGGTGTTAACTGTGCTCTTGGGATTTAATCTGTAGCTGTTAATACGTATTTGCCATTTATTGTGTGTGCTGTGAGAAGATAATCCTTTTCTTTTTTTTAAAATCCTGAATAGCCATGAGAGCAATGTACTTGCACTTACCATTTCCTCCAACCTCCTTTGCTATGGTGTCCCAGGCAGCCGACACATCATTTCTGTGGAATGATTTTTATCGCTTTTTGTGTAAATAGATGTTCTGGTCCTAACAGCATCGAAGAGTTTCTCGTTGTCCATGTTGCCAAGAGAGAATACCTCACTGAAAAACCGAGAGCGCAGTTCTTTCCCTTTCGCAGAGAACCATGAAACAGACGGTTTGCACCAACACGGAAAAACGGGTTGAAAATTCCAGGTGGGCCAGGCTCCACTATGGTCACCAGGAGCAGTAATTGATGACGCCACAAAGGAGTTGAGCAGGGCAGGATGTTTTAACTGCCCCGTGCTGTCCCGCCTGTTGGTTTACTATGACTGCCGCCTTATCTGAGTTTTTCACACTGTCCTTTTTGTCAGCTGGGTCTGGATCAGCTTCACCCAGCTGTTTCTGCCCTTGATTAACTGGACTTGTGTCTTTGGGATCAGCTTCATCCAGCTGTTTCTGCCCTTGATTAACTGGACTTGTGTCTTTGGGATCAGCTTCATCCAGCTGTTTCTGCCCTTGATCCACTGGACTTGTGTCTTTTGGGGTCAGCTTCATCCAGCTCTTCTGCCCTTGATCCACTGGACTTGTGTCTTTTGGGATCAGCTTCATCCAGCTGTTTCTGCCCTTGATTAACTGGACTTGTGTCTTTGGGATCAGCTTCATCCAGATGTTTCTGCCCTTGATCCACTGGACTTGTGTCTTTGGAATCAGCTTCATCCAGCTCTTCTGTCCTTGATCCACTGGACTTGTGTCTTTGGGATAAGCTTCATCCAGCTGTTTCTGCCCTTGATCCACTGGACTTGTGTCTTTGGGATCAGCTTCATCCTGATGTTTCTGCCCTTGATCCACTGGGCTTGTGTCTTTTGGATCAGCTTTATCCAGCTGTTTCTGCCCTTAATTCACTGGACTTGTGTCTTTTGATCCACTGGACTTGTGTCTTTGGGATCAGCTTTATCCAGCTGTTTCTGCCCTTGATCCACTGGACTTGTGTCTTTGGGATCAGCTTCATCCAGCTGTTTCTGCCCTTAATCCACTGGACTTGTGTCTTTGGGATCAGCTTCATCCAGCTGTTTCTGCACTTGATCCACTGGACTTGTGTCTTTTGGGATCAGCTTCATCCAGCTCTTCTGCCCTGATCCACTGGACTTGTGTCTTTGGGATCAGCTTCATCCAGCTGTTTCTGCCCTTGATTAACTGGACTTGTGTCTTTGGGATCAGCTTCATCCAGATGTTTCTGCCCTTGATTAACTGGACTTGTGTCTTTGGGATCAGCTTCATCCAGCTGTTTCTGCCCTTGATCCACTGGACTTGTGTCTTTTGGGGTCAGCTTCATCAAGCTCTTCTGCCCTTGATCCACTGGACTTGTGTCTTTGGGATCAGCTTCATCCATCCAGCTGTTTCTGCCCTTAATCCACTGGACTTGTGTCTTTGGGATCAGCTTCATCCAGCTGTTTCTGCACTTGATCCACTGGACTTGTGTCTTTTGGATCAGCTTCATCCAGCTCTTCTGCCCTTGATCCACTGGACTTGTGTCTTTGGGATCAGCTTCATCCAGCTGTTTCTGCCCTTGATTAACTGGACTTGTGTCTTTGGGATCAGCTTCATCCAGCTCTTCTGTCCTTGATCCACTGGACTTGTGTCTTTTGGATAAGCTTCATCCAGCTGTTTCTGCCCTTGATCCACTGGACTTGTGTCTTTGGGATCAGCTTCATCCAGATGTTTCTGCCCTTGATCCATTGGACTTGTGTCTTTTGATCCACTGGGCTTGTGTCTTTTGGATCAGCTTCATCCAGCTGTTTCTGCACTTGATCCACTGGACTTGTGTCTTTTGGGATCAGCTTCATCCAGCTGTTTCTGCCCTTGATCCACTGGACTTGTGTCTTTGGGATCAGCTTCATCCAGCTGTTTCTGCACTTGATCCACTGGACTTGTGTCTTTGGGATCAGCTTTATCCAGCTCTTCTGCCCTTGATCCACTGGACTTGTGTCTTTTGCTTTAGCACTGCCAGTGTCGCCTTTCCTATTTTTTTTTAGTTGCGTCATAATGGCAGCCTTTGATTCTCAAACACTCCTGATGCTTGGCAGTCCCAGCTCTGTTTCTCAGGTTTTCTGATTATGTGTTGTGAAGGTGTGATGTGGTGAGGTAATGATGTGTCGAGATGTGGTGAGGTAATAGTGTGGTGAGATCATGATGTGGTGAGATCATGATGTGGTGAGGTACTTGTGTGTCATGATGTGGTGAGGTCATGATGTGGTGAGGTAATGATGTGGTGAGGTAATGATGTGTCATATGGTGAGGTAATGATGTGTCATGGTGTGGTGAGGTAATGATGTGGTGAGGTAATGATGTGTCATATGGTGAGGTAATGATGTGTCATGGTGTGGTGAGGTAATGATGTGGTGAGGTAATGATGCGTCATTATGTGGTGAGGTAATGATGTGTCATGACATGGTAAGATAATGATGCATCATGAAGTGGTGAGGTAATGATGCATCATGATGTGGTGAGATAATGATGTGTCATAAATGTGGTGAGGTAATGATGATGTGATGCGGTGAGGTAGTGATGTGGTGTGAGGTAATGATGTTGTGATGTGGTGAAGTAATGATGACATGATGTGGTGAGGTAATGATGAGTCAAGATGTGGTGAGGTAATGTGTCATGATGTGGTGAGGTAATGATGCGTCATAATGTGGTGAGGTAATGATGCATCATGATGTGGTGAGGTAACAATGTGTCGTGATGTGAGGTAATGATGCGTCGTGATGTGGTGAGGTAACGATGTAAAATGATGAGTGGTGAAGTGGCGTTGTGCAGGAGCTCCAAGTACCGCATTCTGCCCCTGCACTCTCAGATCCCCCGGAGGAACAGCGCAAGGTGTTTGAGCCTGTGCCTGATGGTGTCACCAAGGTAACCACTGGTGCTCCACTCCGCCTGGGGTGGGGTGGGATCAGGTGTTGTTGGTGTGGTGGGTTTGTCTTTGAACAGATGCTCAAATGGGGATGGGAGGTGGTTGGGGGGGGGGGGGGGGGGGGGGATGGGAGGAGAAAAAGTGAAAACTTGTAATGGGAAAGATACAGGGTTTTTTTTTTTGAGTACCACAAGTAGTCTCTGTGGAGGAACAGACATGTAAAGGTTCAGTAGGGAACCAAAAAGGATTTTTTCTTGAGTACGATATGTAGTCTCAACAGAGGAACTGAAATTTGAAGGTGCAGTCAAATTTTTTTTTTTTTTTTTACCTAAATCCTTCTAAATTTTCATGAATTCTTTTAATTTGAAATGATTAGGCATCATTTAAAGTTCACGATTTGTGTCAGATTTTGATCTGAATCATTGGTTGCCTTGAAAATTATTCAGAACGGGTGACAAGGATATTTTTCAATTTCCTAAAATTTGTACAAAAATTAGCAAAGACTTTCTAATTGTTGTGTTCGTAGTAGTTCAGTTTTAACACTTTAAATTGAATATTTACATTGCAAAAATAGAATATTTGTTGAAGTTTTCACATTTGTGAAAATGAAAATTACACTGTGATATTTTTCCTTTGGTAAACAGCTTGAACACAAATCCTTTATGTTGATGGAATTTACCTAAGATATTTTTCCTTTGGTAAACAGCTTGAACACAAAATCCTTTATGTTGATGGAATTTACCCGAGGAAGAAAAGAGACAGACCATGTGGAAAATTAGCTAGGAAAGTTTCAATCATGCAGGATTGTTCATTCCCAAAGCCTTACAGATTTGATTAGATCACACTGCTTCACCTCAAACTTGGCATTTTCATTTTGAGACTGAAACAGCAAAACAAACTCACATCTGTGCTTGATTACAGTATCTACTCAAGAATTATACGTTCAGATCGACATATTTTGTGAAAAACTTGAGTTATATTCTATAGAATAGGCACAGGAGATACAGAATTAACACAAAAAACCCAAAAAGTCGCGTTTTCTTGTCAACATAGGTGCGGTATCAGGCCTTGTGTGCAAACTCCACCTAGAAGTAATGTTTTCAGAGTCTCCAGGTTCTACACATTTGGCACAGCACACTATGATTTTGTTGACAGTACTAAGCTGCTAAAGTTCAGGATGAATCGTACCTCAAAAACACAAAAATCTTTGAAAAAATTTTAAAGAATCACAGAACTGGTGGCAGTTGTTTAAATGCTGAGGCAATGAAGATTTTTAGACAGTAGACTTGTGTAGTAAACAAAAACAAAAAAGCAAATGCCAGTGTTCAGCAAAGAGAGGAAGGAAAAGCAGGAAAGTCACTATAGATGATCACAATTTTGTCTTACCGGTTGTTTTCAGTGTGTGTGTGTGTTGAAGTGTATGTGTGTGTTTTGTGGATCAAGTCAGAACCAGGCAACAGCTAACAAGATTGCCATCTTCTTCGTTGGCCATTGTCATGCTGAAAGCAAAGAGTGTTTGCAAGTGCTGCCAGACCCCGACTTGTGATCAAGTGCTATGTTTAGATTTGGAATGCTACATTTAGATGTTACACTGTGTGGTTTTTGGGTAGATGTGTGCCCTGTCCTGAGTGTTCTTGTGGTTACTGCTGCATGTGTGGGATAGCTGTCATGGCAGTCAGTCTTGTTCTGTGTAGTGGTGGGTGTGGTGTGCAAGTGGTTGCTGAGTAAGGGTGTGTTTGTGCTGTTGACAGATCATTCTGTCCACCAACATTGCTGAGACCAGTGTCACCATCAACGATGTGGTCTACGTCATCGACTCCTGCAAGTAAGGAGATCCGCTCTGTGTGTGTGTGTGTGTGTGTGTGTGTGTGTGTGTGTGTGTGTGTGTGTGAGAGAGAGAGCAGGATCTGCATATGTGTGTATGTGTGTGTGAGCAGAATGTGTGTGTGTGCACATGGCTGTTTAAATCATGTTGATGTTTTTGTTTAAGTCATTGAAATTGGTTTCATTTTATCAATTTGTTTCATGGTTTGTGTTCTTTTCAGACAAAGTTGTGTTTTTTCTGTGAGTTTGTCAGAACAGCCACAGGTAAAAGTTAGACAGGTTGTTTTTTGTGAGTGTTTTAGTACATTCATGGGTTACAGTGACACTAAACAGTCCATTTTGTGTGCATGTGTTCATCTGAGTGTTCGTGTACTTGTATTGACTATACTGTGTTGCACTGCACAGAGCCAAGATGATTGTGTTGTACTGTGCAGAGCCAAGATGGTGGTGTTGTACTGTATAGAGCCAAGATGATTGTGTTATTCTGTACAGAGCCTAGCCAAGATGAAGCTCTGCACCTTCCACCTGTATTAACTGATTATGTTGTACCTTGTGCATCTTTATCAAATGACTGTGTTGCACTGTACAGAGCCAAGATGAAGCTGTTCACCTCCCACAACAACATGACCAACTACGCCACAGTGTGGGCCTCCAAGACCAACCTGGAGCAGCGTCGGGGGCGTGCGGGGCGTGTCCGCCCTGGCTTTGCCTTCCACCTGTGTAGCCGCGCCCGCTTCCAGAGGTGAGCGAGAGCAGGCTGGGAGGAATGGGTGTGGGATGGATGGGGAGGGGGTATAGTGCTAGCAGCATCGGCTGGTTGTCGCTTGTCTTTCCCTGTCACTCACCTCTCAGTTAAGGGCGGTGAATTAGTATTCCGTGGACTAGAAACACAGACTGAATGCCAAGGGAGATCAACCATGTGCTTCTGGTTTTTTTTGCCACATGCATAATCTCCCCATGATGCTGTCACAAGTTGCATTGTGAGTTCAGTCTTCAAACTGTTTTGGGGGCAAGTGGAGGAATGGTTTGGTTGTGCAAACATCTTTCTTGGGGGGGGGGAGGGGGTCAGAAAGCTCCCTTGTTCTGTATATATATGATTTTATGTGTGTGCTGGCCGCAAGACAAAGTCAGCAGCATCGACTTGAAGGAAGGTTTGTGCAGTGTGAAAGAAACCAAAGTGAGCAGTATGAAGGAAACCACAGTGAGCAGTATGAAGGAAACCACAGAATCTGTTCTTGTTAGCTGGAGACTGGGTGTGGGGGACAGGGGGATGCACGTGTGTCTTCATTCTTCCTTTCTGATACATGGGAATTGGTCTGTAACGCCCTGGAGGAAAAGCAGGAACCTTTACTGTGAGTGCGGTCTGGGACAGACCAGGAGAAGTGTTCCAGAGCAACCAGCCTCTGCAGGCAGGGAGACTGTAGTGGGGAGGTTTCACTGTGTGCACAGCGTCACCTGCAACAGCTGGGATAACTTGCAACAGTGGTCAGTATCCCCGCCTGTCACACGGGAGACCGGGGTTCAGTTCCCCACTGGGGGAAGTCTTTTTTACACTCAGTACACACACACATACAATGTTAAAAGTGGCGCAACTAATGTTAGGTACGTGCACAAAGTCTGACAAGCATGTTGGGCTAATGCATAGGTCAGACATCCGCTAAGTTGTAGCGACGAGAGACCTCTTCTTAAATTCTCTCATCACAGTCATCAATTCATTTATCCATCAGCTTTAGATATGTGCGTAGTGTGGGCTCAAAACGTAGCGAATGTGGCGTAGCGTAAATGGACTTGTCCACATGCAGTGACGCCTCCTCAATGAAACTGAAACTGAGCCGGGGTCAGTGCTAAAGTGCGTCATTGCCTAGTGTATTAGGCAACAGTGAATGGTCTGCATTCACATCTAATGAGTTCAGTACTCTAGTGTGATTACTGTAATGCCAACGCGCACTTACACACACACACACACACACACACACACACACATGCACACTGGCTGTCACATAGGCGCTCACCAGCCAACAGCACAGGCATGCATTCCCACACACTCACCCAGGACGATGTCCTTCACGTGCTGTCACACACAGCACAGGCATGCATTCCCACACACTCACCCAGGACGATGTCCTTCACGTGCTGTCACACACAGCACAGACATGCATTCCCACACACTCACCCAGGACGATGTCCTTCACGTGCTGTCACACACAGCACAGACATGCATTCCCACACACTCACCCCAGGACGATGTCCTTCACGTGCTCACCAGGCTGGACCAGCACACCACGCCGGAGATTTTCCGCACTCCGCTGCACGAGCTGGCCCTGTCCATCAAGCTGCTGCGTCTGGGACCCATCTCTGGCTTCCTGGCCAAAGCCGTGGAGCCCCCGCCCATCGACGCCGTGGTGGAGGCTGAGGCCACTCTCAGGGGTATGGAACTGAGGCGAAAGAGGGGAGGGGGGGGGGTCATTTGGGGGGGTTCATTTCATGCAAGAATGAAAGAAAGTGTGTGCTGTGCCAGTATATCCCATTTGTCTCTCTCTCTCTCTCTCTCTCTCTCTCTCTCTCTCTCTCTGTCTTTATCTCTCTTGCTGTCCTGCTTTCTTTGTCTATCTCTTTCTGTCTCTCTCTATCTCTGTCTCTCTCTCTGTAAAACAAAAAACAAAACACATGATCATTTTGAGTGATGAAAAGTATGTCAGTATTTTATATTTTCTACTGCATGGTTTTGACTCCTGACATTAAGATTTACATTATAGCTTACAGTTTACTTTATTTTTGTTTGTGTGTGTTATACATATATATACTTTTCTGCACTGCAAGTATTAACATATACCCCTCCTTGACATAAAAGCTAAAGGTAGGCCATTGTCAGTTAAAAAAAAAAAAGAATATGAAGCGTCTCTCTTTCTGTCTGTCTCTCTGTCTGCCTGTGTGTGTATCTCTCTCTCTCTCTCTCTCTCTCTCTCTCTCTCTCTCTCTCTCTCCATCTATTATTCTGTCTACTTTACCCTTTGTCTCCATCTCCCCATCATCTCTTCCTAGTCTTCTGTCTGTCTCAGTATGTACACCAGTGTGATTCATCGCACACTTGTTTTTTTTTTTTCTCTTTTTTTTTTTTTTTTCAAAACCCCCAAGAGCAGCGCTGACTCCTCTTGTATTTGTGTGTGTGTTCTTTTTTCTCAGCGATGCATGCCCTGGACAGGAACGACGAGTTAACTCCTCTGGGCAGCATCCTGGCCCGCATGCCCATCGAGCCTCACCTGGGCAAGATGATCATCTACGGCTGTGTGTTCTAGTGAGTGGGGGGCAGGGAACAGAGGGTGGGGAGGGGAGTGGGGATGAACATGGAGCCTCACCTGGGCAAGATGATCATCTACAGCTGTGTGTTCTAGTGAGTGGGGGGCAGGGAACAGAGGGCGGGGAGGGGAGTGGGGATGAACATGGAGCCTCACCTGGGCAAGATGATCATCTACGGCTGTGTGTTCTAGTGAGTGGGGGGCAGGAACAGAGGGCGGGGAGGGGAGTGGGGATGAACATGGAGCCTCACCTGGGCAAGATGATCATCTACGGCTGTGTGTTCTAGTGAGTGGGGGGCAGGGAACAGAGGGCGGGGAGGGGAGTGGGGATGAACATGGAGCCTCACCTGGGCAAGATGATCATCTACGGCTGTGTGTTCTAGTGAGTGGGGGCAGGGAACAGAGGGTGGGGAGGGGAGTGGGGATGAAGAGGTAAGGACTCCTTGACTGATCCTTCTCCCCATGCCCCACCGTCATCCTGCCCTTGTCTTCAGTGTTTGGGCCGTCCAGAAAGTCAGGGCTTTGCAAGGACAGCTGGATTCAGAAAGGGAGGGGGTTAGTCCCCAGCCAAGGACACGGACAGATAAAGTACAGGACAAGGCAATGCATTTCCACCTCCTAGGTCTTCTTCAGGCAAAAACAAATAACTTTTAGGACAGTGAAAACGAAGAACGAGAAACCATTTATCTTATTCAGCACACGACCAAAATGGCCTCCAGACAGAAACAAGGCCACCCAGGAGGGGATCATGGGAGAGAGGAAATAGTGGACGGGAGGGGGGGGGGGGGGGGGGGGCGAAACAGTGGGGTTTGTAGCTTGTTTTGTAGAATAGTATGATGTATTAGTGACCACCATTATCACTACCATCACTAATATATCATATTATTCTACAAAACAAGCTACAAACCCCATTGTTTCACACCCCCCCCCCCCTCCCCCCCCCCCCCCCCCCCCCCTCACTATTTCCTCTCCCATGGTCCCCTCCAGGGTGCCCTTGTTTCCGTCTGGCGGGCCATTTTGGTTGTATGCCAAATATGAGGAGATAAGTGGGTTCTTGTTCTTCATTTTCACTGTCCTAAATGTTATTTATTTTTTCACCTGAAGAAGACCCAAGAGGTTGAAATGCATTGTGTCTTGTCCTGTACTCTGTTTGTCCGTGTCCATGGCGGTAACTACCCCCTCTTTTTCTAAATTTTGCTTCATTTTCCGCACTCAGTCACTCCGTTTTCAAACTTAAAAGAATAGGTAGGCTATGAGAGAAACCTGAACTGAACAGAGAGACTTGTTGTTTGCAGTAATAGTGTTTTGGAGGGGGGAGGTTGGGCTGATGGTTTGGGATTCTTAGTGTGTTGACATGTATATTCCCTTCTTCTCTGCCTCACTGACTGTTGTAGAGTGATGAACATCGGCGCTGAAGGTGAATTTACATTCATGACATCTGGAAACACAGTGTTCCCATGTCTGGGGGTGGTGGTGGGGGTGGGGTGGGGGAGATCATGAACATGTCATGTTGTAGTAACACTGAACCCATCTCTCCCCTGAGCCAGTGAACCCTGGATATTCAAAACCCAGGCTTATGTCAAAGACTTCTGGCAGGAGGAGTGGAACTTACAGATGGATATCGAACTGTTTAATAAGGAATGGAACTCACAATGGATAACAAACTATTGAAAATCCATCCAAACCTGAAAGAGTTTTTACAATGTTCCCAATGCAGCCGTAAAGAAAAAGAAAAAAAGTTGTGTGCTGTTCGCATACAGGCCACTCCTTTTACACCCATTCTTATCTTTTAAGAAGCTCCGTGGTACATTCCATGTCATGAACCTCCACTCGCAGTGAAACCCTGTTCTTTTAGAGTGTTGGGACTGGCATGCTGTGAGACATAAACACTTTACAGCAGACTCCATGAAAAACCTTGTTCACAGATGTCCCACCTGATGTGATCATTGAATTTCTGAAAGAGATGTTAAGATTTTTTATCTGATCTAAGATTTTTACGGAGGAAAGATTTTTTTAACCAAGTTTTAAAGGGTTGTGTGAATGAGGTGGTGTTTTTGTTTTTTTTTTTAAATAATGACTTAAATATTGAAGCAGTGACAGCCCTGACGTCGTGGCCCTTCCCAGTGGGCTGAGCTGTAAGCCACATTAATCTTGCCTGACCATTGGTTGTCTGCGGTACGCTGCGTGCAGCATTGGGGACGCCATGTGCACCATTGCAGCCAGCACCACCTTCCCTGAGCCCTTCATCACGCCCACAGACCAGCGCCGGCTGGGCTGGGTGCACAAGTCACTGTCAGGGTCGCGGCACAGCGACCATGTGGCGCTGCTCAACGCCTTCCAGATGTGGGAAGACGCCAGGTGAGGCTGACAGGAAGGGGTGTGTGTGTGTGTGTGTAAGCGTTTTGTGTGTGTTGTGTGTGTGTGTGTGTTTTGTGTGTGTGTGTGTGTGTGTGTGTGTGTGTGTGTGTGTGTGTGGTGTGTGTGTGTGCGCGTGTTTTGTGTGTGTGTGTGTGTGTGTGTGTGTGTGTGTGTGTGTGTGTGTGTTTTGTGTCTGTGTGTGTGTGCATGTTTTAGTGTGTGTGTTGTGTGTGTTTTGTGCATGTGTGTGTGTGTGTGTGTTGTGAGTGTGTGATGTGTGTGTCAGTGTGTGTTTGTGCATGTGTTGTACAGAGATCATCAACGGGAGGTCCTACTACCGTGCCAGGTGTTGACATCTTTTCTTGTTGCCTCATTCCTCAGGTGTGAGGGGGAGGGAGGGGGGGGAGAGCTGCACATCATTGTTGGAAGTCCTACTGTCTCAGATGTTGAGTTGAACACCTTTCTGGTTGCCTCTTGTCCCCAGGTGTGGGGGGGAGGAGAGCGAGATGGGTTCTGCGAGCAGAAGTCGCTGAACATGCAGACGCTGCGCATGACGTGTGAGGCCAAGAACCAGCTGCGGGACATCCTGACCAACATGGGCTTCCCTGAGGAGTGCCTGATGCCCCAGCCCTTCAACTTCACCGGCCCCGACAACCGCCTGGACGTGGTGAGTGGGGGTCCAGCCCCTGCTGTTTGACTGTGCCACAGCAGACAGAAACTCCTGTGGTCTGGTAGGGCTGCATGCCTGTCCTGCTGTTGGTACAGTGTGTGTGTGTGTGTGTGTGTGTGTGTGTGTGTACGTGTGTGTGTGTGTGTGTGTGTGTGTGTGTGTTTGTGAGTACGTGTGTGTGTGTGTGTGTGTGTGTGTGTGTGTGTGTGTGTGTGTTTCGGGCCTTCATACTGTTGAGGTACAGTGTGTGTGTGTGTGTGTGTGTGTGTGTGTTGAGGCCTTCATACTTTTGAGGTACAGTGTGTGCCCAAAGGTGTTTGTCCACAGGTAGGAGTGTGGTCCGATGCTGACACAAAACTGAGGACATGGTCATGACACCAGCCACAGGGTGTGGATCTATGTGCCTGTATGGCAGTCAGACCATTTGCAGCTCGGTTCACTGGTCAGTGTGTTGGAGAGGTTATAGAGGGCAGACCCCTTCATCTCAGTCACAGTTTCTGTAACACTGGGATGGGTCTGCGCGGGCCAGTGTGTTTCTCTGTGTTGGGGTCTGTACCCCAACGTGTGTTTCCACAGGGAGAAGTCTCCGTATCTGTACGGTGTCCACACTGATGTATGGCTGTGTTCTGTCTGTACAGTGTCATCACTGATGTATGTCTGTGTTCTGTACTGTGTTCTGTCTGTACAGTGTCATTACTGATGTATGTCTGTGTCCTGCACTGTGTTCTGTCTGTACAGTGTCACCACTGATGTATGTCTGTGTCCTGCACTGTGTTCTGTCTGTACAGTGTCACCACTGATGTATGTCTGTGTCCTGCACTGTGTTCTGTCTGTACAGTGTCACCACTGATGTATGTCTGTGTCCTGCACTGTGTTCTGTCTGTACAGTGTCATTACTGATGTATGTCTGGTGTTCTGTACTGTGTTCTGTCTGTACAGTGTCATCACTGATGTATGTCTGTGTCCTGCACTGTGTTCTGTCTGCACAGTGTCCACACTGATAATGAATGTCTGTGTCCCTACAGGCCATCACTTTGCTATGCCTGGGCCTGTACCTCAACGTCTGTGTCCACAAGGAGAAGTCTGTACAGTGTCCACACTGATAATGAATGTCTGTGTCACTCCCTACAGGCCATCACCTTGCTATGCCTGGGCCTGTACCCCAACGTGTGTGTCCACAAGGAGAAGCGCAAAGTGCTGACGGTGGAGAGTAAGCAGGCCCTGGTCCACAAGTCCTCCGTCAACTGCAGCAACTATGAGATCCGCTTCCCCTCCCCTTCTTCATCTTCGGCGAAAAGGTGCCATGGCTGGGGCAGATGGGGGAGGGTTGTGAGGGAGGGGAGAGGGGGAGGATGGTGGAGTGGTTTGTCTGGGTTTTGGTTTGGGTTAGGTCCCTTTCCTAGGGGGTGTTTGGGGAATTGGTGGCTCCTTGATGGGTCAGACATGCTTTCAGATGGACTGTTCCTGCATCCTGGCATGCTCTACTGCTGAAGGATCTCTGATGCACTGACAGCCCCTCTCTCTCTCGCTCTCTCTCTCTCTCTCTCTCTCTCTCTCTCTCTCTCTCGTTCTCATATATATACACATGCACACACACATATGCATACACATACTCACACTATGCACACACACACATGCACACATGCACACAGGCATAAGTAATGTGTTGAACAAATAAGTCACAGGAGGAAACAAATGCATGCTAACAGTTCCTCCATGATTACAACAATGACTTGCCAAAGATTAAGAATCTCTTAAACATGTATCTGCCTCTGTCTGTCAGTCAGTCTCTGTCTGTCTGTCACTGCCTCTGTCATGAAATCAGTAAGATAATGATATTGATAATTATATAATCAGTAACATGAAAAAGTCATAATAATGTTTTCTTCATCTTGATTTAAAAAACTGACTTTGTCAGCCTGGCCTTGTCCTTCTCAATGTTGAACGTCCAGAGCAGAATTGTTATTATGACTGTCCCAGCTGTCCTTGTCACCTGCTTTTTCAGTTACATCATGGGCAGTGGACGACCTTCACACCAGTTTGTACCAGACGGGTCCTGTAGTCAAACAGATTGGACTTTTTGCCTGTGGAGCTTCCGATTGTGAATGTGAACCACTTGCGGGGTCGGATTTTTACAGCTGAAAATCCTCTGTCCCCCCTGCAGTCCCTCTCTGTCCCCCCTGCAGTCCCTCTCTGTCCCCCCTGCAGTCCCTCTCTGCCCCCCCCCCCCCCGCAATCCTTCTCTGTCCCCCCTGCAGTCCCTCTCTGTCCCCCCTGCAGTCCCTCTCTGTCCCCCCCTGCAGTCCCTCTCTGCCCCCCCCCCCCCCCCGCAATCCTTCTCTGTCCCCCCTGCAGTCCCTCTCTGTCCCTCCTGCAGTCCCTCTCTGCCCCCCCCCCCTGCAGTCCCTCTCTGTCCCCCCTGCACTCCCTCTCTGTCCCCCCTGCAGTCCCTCTCTGTCCCCCCCCCCCCCCCCCCCCCCCCCCCCCCGCAATCCTTCTCTGTCCCCTCTGCAGTCCCTCTCTGTCCCCCTGCAGTCCCTCTCTGTCCCCCCTGCAGTCCCTCTCTGTCCCCCTGCAATCCTTCTCTCTGTCCCCCCCCTGCAGTCCCTCTCTGTCCCCCCTTGCAGTCCCTCTCTGTCCCCCCTGCAGTCCCTCTGTGTCCCCCCCCCCACAGTCCCTCTCTGTCCCGCCTGCAGTCCCTCTCTGTCCCCCCTGCAGTCCCTCTCTGTCCCCCCCCCCCCCCCTGCAATCCTTCTCTGTCCCCCCTGCAGTCCCTCTCTGTCCCCCCTGCAGTCCCTCTCTGTCCCCCCTGCAGTCCTTCTCTGTCCCCCTGCAATCCTTCTCTGCCCCCCCCCCCCCCCCCAGTCCCTCTCTGTCCCCCCCTGCAGTCCCTCTGTTCCCCCCCAGCAGTCCCTCTCTGTCCCGCCTGCAGTCCCTCTCTCTCTGTCCTCCTGCAGTCCCTCTCTGTCCCTCCTGCAGTCCCTGTCTGTCCCCCCCCCCCCTGCAGTCCCTCTCTGTCCCCCCTGCAGTCCCTCTGTTCCCCCCCAGCAGTCCCTCTCTGTCCCGCCTGCAGTCCCTCTCTCTGTCCCCCCTGCAGTCCCTCTCTGTCCCTCCTGCAGTCCCTGTCTGTCCCCGCCTGCAGTCCCTCTCTGTCCCGCCTGCAACCCCTCTCTGTCCCCCCCCCCCCCCCCCCCTGCAATCCCTCTCTGTCCCCACTGCAGTCCCTCTCTGTCCCCCCTGCAGTCCCTCTCTGTCCCCCCTGCAGTCCCTCTGTCTCCTCCAGAAGTCCCTCTCTGTCCCCCCTGCAGTCCCTTTCTGTTCCCCCTGCAGTCCCACTCTGTCCCCCTGCAGTCCCTCTCTGTCCCCCTGCAGTCCCTCTCTGTTCCCCCTGCAGTCCCTCTCTGTCCCCTCTGCAGTCCCTCTCTGCCCCTCCTTCAGTCCCTCTCTGTCCCCCTGCAGTCCCCTCTCTCTGTCCCCCTGCAGTCCCTCTCTGTCCCCCTGCAGTCCCTCTCTGTCCCCTCTGCAGTCCCTCTCTGTCCCCTCTGCAGTCCCTCTCTGTCCCCCCTGCAGTCCCTCTCTGTCCCCCTGCAGTCCCTCTCTGTCCCCTCTGCAGTCCCTCTCTGTCCCCCCTGCAGTCCTCTCTGTCCCCCTGCAGTCCCTCTCTGTCCCCCCTGCAGTCCCTCTCTGTCCCACCTGCAGTCCCTCTCTGTCCCCCCTGCAGTCCCTCTCTGTCCCCCCTGCAGTAAGGAGGGTACCTGACTCAGTTCAGGGCAGGTGAAGGCAGCAGAAGGGGAGGGAAGACTCCCACCATGCCCCAGGCCTGGTGGACCTGTAACAGCTCACTGTCCCTTCATGCATCAGGATAGGGGACTGGAGCCCATGACGATGGATTCTCCTGTTGTGTCTGAGGGATGGTTGTAGGCAGGCAGGCATGGAGATGCAGTTTCTCTGTGCTATGGTGTCCAGGAATGTTGGGCCGAGTGGGGTGGTCCCTTCCCACACCCACACGAGCGTTTAAAATCTCTGGGGATGAAGAGTTTATCCTTGTGGTTTACCTCAGTGATGACACGTTCAGCTCCCCGTAAAAGGCTTCTTTGATGTCATCTGGGTTCATCATTGTTGAAGCGTAGGTGCTGATAATGGTGGCAAAGCAGTCATTTGTAAGCCTAAGCAGCAGTATCATTGGGCGATCATTAAGGCCAGAAGGTAGGTTATTCTGTTTCTGAGTAAGCTTTGTGTGAATAGATTCAACGCCTGTCTTGCACTAAACTGGATGACGCTAAGTGATTGCTCGTTCATTTTCGTTGTCCTGAGTGTTGTGTATCTTGACTGAAGAAGACCTAAGAGGTTGAAACGTGTCATGTTTTGCCTTGTGATTCATTTATCTACATTTTTTCGGCTGAGCCTTAAAAATTTTTTTTTTTTGATTTGTGCGTATAGCAGATCCCGCACCCAGTAGTTCTTGGGTTATCTTCGGTCTTCTCCACGCAAAAAAATGTGTAGCCTCCTCCGACTTCTTCAAGCTGTGTGTCGTCCGCAGGTCTCATTTCACTCGGCTCTGTCCGTCTGATAACAGCCTAGCATCCTGGCAGTCAGAGTGGTGCAATGCTGTGGTCTGTCGACTGTTAGCCAGTAATCAGCCTGTAGCATGTGTGTGAAGGCTAAGGGTGGTGGGGCCCGGGTGTTGTTGACCTGATGGTGTACGTGTGTGTGTGTGTGTGTGTGTGTGTGTGTGTGTGTGTGTGAGCAGATCCGGACGCGTGCGGTGTCGGCCAAGCAGATGACGATGGTGTCTCCCATACAGCTGCTGCTGTTTGCAGCTCGCACTATCATGGTGACCGGACCCAACCACGTGCAGCTGGACAGCTGGTCAGTGCTGCCCACGGGGCTGTCATCATGTGTGTGTGTGTCTGTACCTTTGTGGGCTGTCCTTGTGTGTGTGTGTGTGTGTGTGGACTTGTGTGTGTGTGTCTGTACCTCTTGTTCAGAGTGGGCTGTTTGTGTGTGCGTGTGTGTGTGTGTGTGTAGACATATGTCTGTGTGTCTGTACCTCTTGTTCAGTGTGGGCTGTTTGTGTGTATGTGTGTGTATAGACATGTCTGTGTGTCTGTACCTCTTGTTCAGTGTGGGCTGTTTGTGTGTGTGTGTGTGTGTGTGTGTGTGTGTGTGTGTGTGTGTGTGTAGACATGCCTGTGTGTCTGTACCTCTTGTTCAGTGTGGGCTGTTCGTGTGTGTGTGTGTAGACATATGTCTGTGTGTCTGTACCTCTTGTTCAGCGTGGGCTGTTGGTGTGTGTGTGTGTGTGTAGACATGTCTGTGTGTCTGTACCTCTTGTTCAATGTGGGCTGTTTGTGTGTGTGTGTAGTCATGTGTGTGTAGACATGTTTCTATATGTTTGTACCTCTTGTTCAGTGTGGGCTGTTGTTATGTGTGTGTAGACATGTGTCTATGTGTCTATACCTCTTGTTCAGTGTGGGCTATGGTATGTGTGTGTGTATGTAGACATGTGTCTATGTGTCTGTACCTCTTGTTTAGTGTGGGCTGTTGTGTGTGTGTAGACATGTGTCTGTGTGTCTGTACCCTCTTGTTCAGTGTGGGCTGTTATATGTGTGTAGACATGTATCTATGTGTCTGTACCTCTTGTTCATTGTGGGCTGTTGTGTGTGTGTGTGTGTGTGTGTGTAGACATGTGTCTATGTGTCTGTACCTCTTGTTCAGTGTGGGCTGTTCGTGTGTGTGTAGACATGTCTGTGTGTCTGTACCTCTTGTTCAGTGTGGGCTGTTGTTGCATGTGTGTAGACATATGTCTGTGTGTGTGTAGGCATATGTCTGTTGTCTGTACCTCTTGTTCAGTGTGGGCTGTTGTGTGAGTGTGTGTTTGTGTGTGTGTGTGTAGACATGTGTCTGTAGCCATGTATCTGTGTGTCTGTACTTCTTGTTCAGTGTGGGCTGTTGCTTTGTGTGTGTGTGTGTGTGTGTGTGTGTGTGTGTGTGTGTGTGTGTGTGTGTGTAGACATGTGTCTGTGTGTCTGTGCCTCTTGTTCAATGTGGCTGTTATGTGTGTGTAGACATGTTTCTATATGTTTGTACCTCTTGTCCAGTGTGGGCTGTTGTTTGTGTGTGTGTAGACATGTGTCTATATGTCTGTACCGCTTGTTCAGTGTGGTCTGCTGCGTGTGTGTGTGTGTGTGTGTGTAGACATGTGTCTATACCTTTTGTTCAGTGTGGGCTGTTGCGTTTGTGTGTGTATAAACATGTCTATACCTCTTGTTTAGTGTGGGCTGTTGTGTGTGTGTGTGTAGACATGTGTCTATACCTCTTGTTCAGTGTGGGCTGTTGTGTGTATGTAGTAGACATGTGTCTATGTGTCTGTACCTCTTGTTCAGTGTGGGCTGTTGTTGTGTGTGTGTAGACATGTCTGTGTGTCTATACCTCTTGTTCAGTGTGGGCTGTTGTGTGTGTGTGTGTGTGTGTAGACATGTCTGTGTGTCTATACCTCTTGTTCAGTGTGGGCTGTTTGTGTGTGTGTGTAGACGTGTGTGTGTCTGTACCTCTTGTTCAGTGTGGGCTGTTGGTGTGTGTGTGTAGACATGTGTCTATACCTCTTGTTCAATGTGGGCTGTTGCGTGTGTGTGTAGACATGTGTCTGTTTCTTTGTACCTCCTGTTAGATTCAACATCCATCTTGCTCTGAATTCAATGAGACAAGTGATTGTTCGTTCTTCATTTTCGTTGTCCTGAGTGTTATCTTGCCTGAAGAAGACCTATGACGTTGAAACATATCATGTTTTGTCTTGTGATTTGTTTGCTCATGTTTTGCGGATACAGTACTTAAAAGCATTTTGAAAGATTTGTTTAGATCTCCGCCTGCAGTTGTGCGTTTGTTGCTGGGTGCCAGGATCAACCTCCAGGTGGCGCCGGATGTGGCGGCGCGGTTGGTGGGCTCTGCGCCCCCCACTGGAGGCGCTGATGATCCGCGCCTGCAAGAACCCTGAGGGCGTGGAGAAACCGGCGCCACAGGAAGAGGAGCTGATGGGACTGCTGCGAGCCCCCTGTCCCGGCCCAATGCCGCCCGCTTCGGCATCTCAGAGGGGTAAGGGGGCTGGCAGAGTCGGTTGGTCATGCCGACGATTTCTCTTGTCACTTTTGACCCTCTTTCTCTCCATATATGGGACACACACACGTTTATGAAGTGCATGTGTAAACCATACACAAGATGCATGTATGAGATATTCACACACCTGACACACACACAGAGAGAAAATGTGCTCTTATTACCTATATATGAGACACTGGCACACATGAAACACACACATAAGACATACACGTGATACATACAAGAGAGGTTCACATGATACATGCATGAGAGACACTCGCTCTTTAACACACTCACCCCCAAAGACCAACACGTGACGCATACGTGAAGCACGCACACACACATAAGATGTTAACATGATAACACAAATGAGACATTTGGCTTGGAAACACACACACACACACATATCCACATGAATGCATCACATCCAAGCATGCACACACACACACACACACACACATATATATATATATATATATATATTGAATTATAAACAAAGCTTGCTCTTATGTCTCAGATTATAGAAATAGGAGGGTGATAAGCCTTCACATCTCTTTCTCCTATTTCTATAATCTGAGACATAAGAGCAAGCTTTGTTTATAATTCAATATTTCTTGCAGTCATTGCAACACCTAGCTGCTCAGTAAGTTGCTGGAATGGTGCTCTCGTACTTATCCTTGGAATTTATTGTTTCATGTGTATATATATATATATATATATGTCTGGAGAAATGGAAAGATGATGAGTGGAATTGTGCGTGTTTTTGTTGTAATTTTGTAGGAATTCCTGTCAAGTGTGCAATAATCCTCTCTGTTGTAATGCTTCTGTAAAATCAGGTGAGTGGATGGAAATCCTGTCTACACATGAATCAAACAAGCCATGGATTGATCAATCATTTAGAACCACTGACTTTCTCTCTCTCTCTCTCTCTCTCTCTCTCTCTCTCCCTTTTTTTTCAACATTTTGTTGTTGCCCATGTGCAGGACAGACAGTTATGGACAAAGAGCCAAGATGCCTCGCTATGACTGGGGACAAGAACGACGCGGAGGTCGAGGAAGGTTCCGAGGAGTGGGCTTGTATGGTGGTGGAGGATATGGCGGGGATCGTGGCAGCTTTGGCAGAGGAGGCGGCGGCTATAGCAGAGGGGGTGGAGGGGGTTTTGGAAGAGGGGGAGGCAGTTTCGGAAGGGGTGGAGGAGGCTATGGTGGTGGTGGTAATGGGGGGGGCTACTGGAGGGGTGGTAGTCATGACGGTGGCAGCTTCGGTGGTGGTGGTGGTGGTGGTCGAGGTGGTGGCTTCAGAGGGGGTCGTGGTGGGTTTTGGTGGGGGTGGCAGCTTCGGGGCAGGCCCTGGTGGCTTTGGAGGTGGTGGTGGTGGGAGCCAGGGGGGGATGGGTTTTGGTGATGGAAACAGCTTCCGAGGACACAGGGGGTCTGACGACTGAAGCATGACCGTGGACACGGGGAGGGTCAGGTGACATCATGGACTGCAGGAAGGAGGGTGGGAGTGGACTCCTTTTTCGGATTGTTTTTCTTGATTGATTTGGGAGTGGGGGTTCTTCATGTTGTGTGGGTGATGTCATGTCCTGGAGGTCAGAGGGGACTCCTCTTTATTTGACAGAATGGGAGAGTGGGGATGTTGATCTCAGGTTTAGAGAACTGTGTGTGATGTAGGTAGGGAATGGGATCCCTCTGTCATTGTACTACTGTGCCACACTGACTGGTTTTAAAGCGTTGTGTGTGATGTAGGAATGGGATCACTCTGTCGTTCTACTGTGCCACACTGACTGGTTTAAGGTGTTGTGTGTGATGTAGGAATGGGATCCCTCTGTCGTTCTACTGTGCCACACTGACTGGTTAAAGTGCTGAGTGTGATGTAGGAGTTGGATCACTTTGTCGTCATGTTAGTCACAAAGACAAGCCGGTCTAAGAATTATTTCTGTGTTGTTCGTGGACAGTGTTTTCTGTGGTGGGTGCATGTATCACTTAACCCTCCCCGTTTTGCAATCTGAAACATCTTGTTGCTTTGTCTGAGAAGTAGCAGTAACATTGTTGATGGGCATTGTGGGCTTGTTGACGATAAACGGTTTGGTCTCCTACTCACGGCTGCCATGGTTTTTATATGAGTTTGACTGTTTGAAGAACACAGGGGAACCGTTGGTGACAGTGGCAGCCAGTGCCACTGGTTCTTTAAACTGTTCAGGACTGTGGATGTCTGGAGCTGTGCGGAATGGGGGATTACTGAAAAAAGGGCTGAGCAAGTACCTGGAGGAAGCAACCTTTCATCTTTTGTCTTGGAAATGTTGACTGTACCTTGTCTTCAGCACTTTTTGTTTGGTAGGAATGGGGGGTGGGGGTGGGGGGTCACTGTGGAACAATTGTGACAATGACCTACACATGGGTCGCTTGATTGCTATGAAGAGAAATATTGTGCGTGTTATTTGTTCAGAATGTGTGTAGCTGGCATCATTTTTGTGTTGTACAGTTTGGTTGAACACTAGCAGTCCAGTGCTAGATGCAAAAATAGCTGTCAGTCAGCTCCGTCAGGCCGAAGTTTTGTGGCCAATGCAGTCATAAGATAGTCACGTGACGCCCACCCTACTTCCGCCTACGGAAGATGCCGAAGTTCGTGTACTGTACGTCATTCAATGAGGCCTGTCACCCAAGCAAGATAAGTCTTGTGCTCTGTCTCGCCTATACTTTGCCTTTGTGTAAAGATTGCTGTGTTCGCATTCTGAACTCATTTATTTGTGGCTTGTGCTTATCCCTCAGAGTATCTTGACGTGTGAGGTTATCGCTGGGCTAGCATTCTAACCTTATTTTCGGAATTTTCTCGCGATTGTGTGCTCCCGGTTCTGCTTTCCGCGTCACCGGTTCAGCTGATTGGCATTTTCCATCGCCGCGTTCATCGCTGGTTCGGTGCCTCTCTTTATCCATCGGCCTCCCTTTTCAATCGCCTTCGGCCAGTCGCCACTAAATTCCGTTTTCTCCCTCGCCGTCATTTATTCCACGATTCCACAACCCTCCTGTGCGACGATCGTGAGCCAGTCTCGTCGCCATCTTCCAGTCTCGTCGCCATTTTGTTTTGCGCCGGTCTCCCCCTCTTGTCACCAACTTATACCCCAGTATTTTACAGGGGGTTGTTTTCGTCACAATTTAATTCCTTCTTGCCCCCTTCCCTCATTTGCCAGAAATTCTCGCTCGCCTTCGTGTCCTCAACGATCGCGATCGACCGTTGTCCTGGTATTTACACGTGGCGTTACTCAGCACTTTGGGCCACACCACGGTCGCGCTTCTCACGCGCAGTTTCGCCTTTTCTGCTGCGCTTTGTGTCCCTGTACGGACTTGTTTACCTTATTTTCCATTGTGTACGTTGTTCATTTTTTTTGTGTGCGCACACGGTCGATCGATTGCCCTAGTTATTCCCCTCGATCGACCGTCGTGACTTTCTCGCTTACGATCGTGTGCTCCGGTTTCGCTCGGCGCCATCGCCCAATATGGTGAAGGACTCGGCTGGGTCGAGCAACAACTCTGACGTGCAGGGTTCGCGCTCTTTCCCGGAGGACCCACGAGTTGGTTCCAACCCCGAGCGAAACCGTTCTCTCCTCCTTGGGAGAACGGACGGCCGCGGTAGTAGTTGGAGATGACCCTCCCGCGGAGGGGACGCGGGGAATCTCCCTCCTCTACCCGACCGACGGACGCACGACCGTTGCGTTTCGAAAGCTAGAAGGCAACCGGCGGCTATTGCTAAGTGCCTTTCCTTCGACATGCCCAGGAAATCTAAAGGGCAAGGCCCCACTTAAGGGACCCCCCCTAGCCAAAACATCCCCAGCGGGGGAGTCCGCTTCGCCCCCAGCCACCCTGCCTTCTAGCTTTCCTGCGCTTACTCACTCATCACCTTACTATGCCGAGTCACGCGACCCCCCCGCCCCCGGGGACCCCTTGCGGGCCGCGGACAGGCACGGGTGACGGCCTGGGCTGGAACCCCCACCCGTCACTCGCATTTATGAGACAGGCGGGTCCACTTCTTCCCCCCATCTGGACTCGCCGTCTCACGACGCTCTCCCCCTCCGTGCACAGGTGCAGCCAACACCCCTGCACGAGGAGCGTCCCCTTAGCTCCGGATGCAGCAGTGTTATGGCCACCTTGGCACGACCATGCACATGTCCATAACTCTGGGCGTATGGGAACACACCGAGTGCATCCACCGGTTGTGATCATACACAAAGACGGCCGACCAACCCCGCTCGCCGTCGCAGGTTCCCCTAGGGGTTCAGGACGTTGGGGGCCCGACCTACTCGGCCCCCCACTTGGGCAACGTCCTCGGTCCCGTTCCTCCGGGGGGAGGATCTACCAGCGGGACCACGGGTAACCTGCCCCATTCCTCTGGGGCCCGGCATGCTCCCGGGGGGGGACCACATACCACGGTCGATTATTATTCCCCCCCTGCTGCCCCAGGTTACCCCGGTCCCCGGCGAGTCCCTGCACAGTACTCTGGGCCGCCACAGCCCGCTTATCTCCCCGGGGACCAGTGGCTCTATGCCCCGAGAGGGACCAGTGGCTAATACCCACACCCAACCTGAACAACTATTTGGTCGATTGTGGCACCCAACCTCACAGACTTGGGTCGACCTGGGTCTCCCACCTCGGGCGCTGTCCGATCGGCAGTCCGGGCTCTCCCACCCTAGCCCGTCTGCCGAGTATAGAGCCACGAGGGTCCCGCCCTCCCCCCCCCACCCCCACCCACCCTACCAGGCGGGGGACTCGCGCACCCGCGCACTTGCCTCCTGAGGAAGACCTCCCTTCCAGGAATTAGACTCCCCACAGCCTGAGGAGGACTACGATGAGGACCTCTTCTCATCACTTTATGACATCAACACCATTGAACGGTTTCGACCGGACTTGGTGTCGAGGGACGCCCCTCCCTCTGCCGATATCTTGGCCTTTCCTGAGATCGTTGGGCCGCCCCCCCAGCCCAACACTCAAGACTCAGGATTGTAGCTCCTCAGTCCCTCACTTCACTGTGGGAGAGTCCGGCGAAACGCGCGCCAGGGGTGCAGACGCCGTCCCCACGCCGGGTCAAGAGACCTTCCCCCGGCACCCACCCGGCGGCCCCTTTCGGCGCCCTACTTGGGACCCGCAGGAAGCACCCTGTTACCTCCCTCTTTGCTGACACAATCCGGCCACCAGGGAGTGGGCCATCTCCCAATCGGATTGTCGCCTGATACCCAACCGGGCCCCCCCTACTTCGGCCACTGTCTCCTTTAAGGCGTTAAAGGACTGGGACCGAGCCCGGATGGGCATCTTACACACCACTGCAGGGCATGCCTACCTTAGCATGCTCTTGCAGAGGGCGGAGGTACTCTGGCCTGGGGATGACGGCGCCGTCCCAGGGCCTTCGGATACAAACTCCGAACCCCACCAGGACGAACTTCGCTTGTTCAGCGATCCCTTCATGCGACACCTAGTCAACAGGATATCGCATCACTTGTCGGCTGCGGCGGACAGCGCAGCAACAAGCCATTTTAATTTGTCTGCTTGTGGCTAGAGACGCGGTGCTTGCACGCTCCTCACTCTCCCCGGCACTCAGGGCATCCCTACGATGTGTCCCGGGCCAGGATCACTCGCTCTTTGGCGAGTACTCCACCTCGGCTATGTCTCTCTCTCTCGAGGAACGCAAGCAGGCGGCGTCCTTCGCCCCCCGGCCTCAGCCACGCCCTTCCAGACCCCCCTTTCGGTCTTACCCCAGGGGCCAACAGGCCCACTCCGTACCCCCGTCAAGCCCCATCTCACACCGCCGGGCCGGCCAAGCGCCCACTTAACTCGCAGAGGCCTAAACCAAAACCTCGCCAGAATTTTCGGTTCGGCCAGCAAGCACGGCCCCGCAGGTGACTGGAGGACACTCCCGTAGGGGGCATGGAACTGGCACAACCTGCCCAGCAAGACACGGCCCACTGTACCCCTTCCCCCCGGGACATCGGCTCCCCTGGCGGGCAACCTCTCCCGGCATGCCCGCCAGTGGCGACGTATGGGCCTCAGCCCCTGGGTAGTGTCGGTGCTTCAGGATGGGTTTCGCCTACCCTGGGCTCACGGTCGCCCTCCCCTCATGCGTTTTCCTCCTCCGTCCCCCAGCGACCCCCCACCTGCCCAGGCGGAGGCCCTCCGCCTGGAAGTCCTCGAACTCCTACAGAAGGGGGCCATCGCAGAAGTTTTCCAGCCCAACCCCGGGTTTTACTCCCACCTGTTCGTGATCCCCAAACCTTCGGGGGGATGGAGGCCCATCCTCGACCTTTCTCCCCTCAACAAGTTCCTAAGACATACCAAGTTCAAGATGGACACACACCCTTCCAGATCAGAGACTCCATTCACCACCTAGATTGGGCGACCCTCCATAGATCTGAAAGATGCGTATTTCCAGATCCTTATTCACCCGGCGCACAGACGTTACCTCCGGTTCGTCTGGCAAGCTCGGGTGTTCCAGTTCAAAGCTCTCCCCTTGGCCTCTCCCTGGCACCCTTCCTCTTCACGAAGGTTGTCAAGGAGATGGCCGCCCTGGCCAGGCAGGAGGACATTCGCCTCCTGGTTTACCTCGACGACTGGCTTGTCCTAGCCTCCTCCCAGGCTCAGTGCCAGGCCCACACCACCCGCCTCCTCAGCCTTTTTTCCACCTTGGGGTTTGTAATCAACCCCCTCAAGTGCGAACTTATTCCCAGTCAGAGGTTCTCTTTCCTGGGCATGAGTTTCGACACGATTACCATGAAGGTCGCCCGACCCCGGAGAGGTCCGCCCGGATTGTGGACCTCATCGTGCGCCTCCGAGAAGCCTCGCACACCTCGGCCAGAACTCTGTCCTCCCTCTTAGGGATGATGGAGTCCCTTTTCTGCCCTCATTCCGCTGGGTCGGGTCCCCCAAACGCCAGCTGCAGAGGGAGTTCCGTCGTCGTTGGTCCCAGACCTCGGACGCTGGGACCTGACCATTCCCCTCGGCCCCTGGTTCTCGGGTGCCACGGAGGAATGGCTCAATCCGTCCACCCTGATCACCGGCGTTCCGATCTCTCTCCCAACAGTCCCTCGAGCTATACACGGACGCCTCCAACTCGGGCTGGGGGGCCCCCACTTGGGGGACAGTCATGCCTCGGGGATGTGGGACACACAGATGGCTCGCCTCCACATCAACATATTAGAGTTGGAAGCGGTCAGACTGGCCCTCCTCCACTTCCAGCATCTAATCTCGCACCGACTGGTTCTCCTCCTCACGGACAACACGTCGGTAGCCCATTACGTCAACAAGGGGGGGGGGGGGGGGCTCACTCCATCGGCCTCTCTCTCCGGACAGAGGCCCTCCTTCGCTGGTGCCACGCACGGGGAACCACCCTCGTGCGAGACACATAGCGGGGACACGGAACATCCTGGCAGACACTCTCAGCCGGTCAGGGACCCTTCTGCACACAGAGTGGACCCTGAACAAGCTGACACTAACCACTGTCTGGGATCACTGGTTCAAGCCCATGGTCGACCTATTTGCGACACGGTTCAACCATCGACTCCCCATGTATGTCTCTCCAGTCCCGGACCCCCGAGCGTACGCGGTCGATGCGCTCTCCCTCCCCTGGACGGGACTTGTCGCCTACGCCTTTCCCCCCTTCCCCATACTTCACAAAGTGATCAGGAAGGCCAGGCTGGAGAGACCCAAAATCATCCTCATAACCCCCATGGTGGCCGACTCTCAGTCGTGGTTCCCGGACCTCAGGTCCCTAACTCACGTTCCCCCTCTCCAGCTAGCCCCTCGGTGGGACTTGCTCAGACAACCTCGCTCGGGCCTCCCTCACTCCAATCCCCAGATGCTTCGCCTACACGCTTGGCTTCTATGCCAGCCAAATTGCGACCACCGGTCCCGCCGCCCCCGCCGACAGACCCCGGTCTGTCCTAGAGACCCTGACAGAAGCGGGAGCATCGCAGGGACTACGAGACTTGGCCTCGGCCTCTCGTAGGGCTAGCACAGAGTCCCTCTATAATTACAGATGGGAGAGATGGGTCACGTGGTGCACGGCTAACTCGGTCCCCTACCTACACCCCTCCAACATCCAGCTAGGCAATTTCCTATCCCACCTTTCGTCCTCCTTAAAACTCTCGGCTAGCTCCATTCGGGGCTACCGATCGGCCCGGCCGTATGCACCACCATCCGACAGCTCGGCGGCCCATCTTTCGACAATGACTTTCTACTCAGAGAACTATCACGGGGGGTTGCCCTACGGGAAGCTCAATCCCCTAGGCGCGCGCCCCCTTGTGGGGACCTCTTTCTGGTGTTAGGCGCCCTCAGAAAACCCCCTTTCGAGCCCCTCCGCTCCATTCCCTTTGACCTCCTCTCCTTCAAGACCACCTTCCTTCTCTCCCTGGCCTCAGCCAGAAGGCGAAGTGAGATTCATGCCCTCAGCGGGGACCCTCGGGACATCGCCTTTCACAGAGACGGCTCGGTCTCACTTAAGTTCCTACCTGAGTTCTTAGCGAAGAACCAGGAACCGGGCACAGCCTCTCCTTCCCTCCTGATCCGCTCTCTAGCGGATATCTTAGGCAACGAGCGGGGTGGGGACATGGACCTGTGCCCCTCTAGGTGCCTCAGATACTACTGGGAGCGTTCCCGCCCCAGGCGTTCCTCGCAGCGACGCCTTCTTATCTCCATCAACCCCAACAACAAGAAGGACATATCGGCGGGCACTATCTCTAGGTGGCTATCCAATACTATCAGATCTGCCTATGCCCAGGCGTACAAAGACCTCCCAGCCCTGTCACCCCGAGCCCATGAGGTCAGAGCGCTGGCCACGTCCTCAGCGTTCCAGCACTCTGTCCCCGTGCGCCATCTCCTGGAGGCAGCCTACTGGCGTTCGGAGAACCCTTTCATAAACTTTTATTTAAGGGACATCCGCATGACCAGGGCTGATGGTTCTAAAGGGATTTCATTTGTGGCGGCCAATGCAGCCATATCGGTCTACCCCAGGAACCATTAGGGCGCTCGGCCCTCCTCCTATTACTTTAAATTCTGCTATGGTCTGACATGGTATAGTATACGACGCCAAAATGGGGAGTTTGTGTTATACTCCCTGTTTGGCTAAGTATACTTACCATGTCAGACTCTAATGCCCGCCCTACCTTCCCCTCTAGCGCCAAGTTTCCCTGGGGGTTTGCCTTGCGCGCAGGCCTCATTGAATGACGTACAGTACACGAACTTCGGCATCTTCCGTAGGCGGAAGTAGGGTGGGCGTCACGTGACTATCTTATGAC